>NKCL01000013.1:0-184280 GCA_003947005.1 Fusarium floridanum | reverse complement strand
CCGACCCGAAACAACTTCAACTGAAACCCATAAGAGGAAGCTCGAGAAATGAAAAAGAAAAATGAGAAGAAAAGAACACCCACAACCAAAACAAGATAAATGTACTTTTCCCCTTTTCAAGTACAACATTCGTAAAGAGGGTTTCGCGCGCTCTCTTGAAAACACAATTCAGTAATAAATAATAAGAGCAATTAATCAATTCATAGCAACAAAGATATCCGCACCAAAACATCGGCTAAAAGCCTCTTCCTGCTTCGCGCGTTGTGAGAAAAGTGATGAAGGTTAAAGACCCCTTCCGGCTCTCGACCTTTTCTACGTACAAATGCGGCCATGATGACCCAATTCGGCCTAGCACGCTTTTCCCCCAACACATTATTTAGGGATTATAATTAATAAAATAAGAAATAATAATTCTCTCTTATTTTTTATATAAAGGCTAATAGTTAAATACCTATATAAATAAGTAATTTATAAGTCTTTAATTCCTATAAGCTATAAGTAATTATAAGGCTTAAAAAAAGCTATTATATTAGTATTAGGATATAATACTATAATATATTAGAAATATATTCTTTATTATAGTTTAAGTCGGGATACCTGATGACGAAGATAGCTATGCCTTATTTAATAATCTGATATAGAGCTAACATATTTGGCAAGACGTAGGGTTAAATATCGCTAATGAACGCCAGAAGGCTGAATAACATAACCGTATTAACGTGGCATCCCCCACCCGGATCAAGCGAGCGGCGAAAGCCGTTCCATAGCCATATAGTCACGTCTTCCTGACTCATACCCTTGAAGTTCTGTTGTGCGATGAGAATATATGCCTCGGAGCAAAGCATTGTGGACTCGCCGTAAGCTTCTTCTTGGTAGTAGGCTTCCATTGCTGGTTCGAGCATGTATGCCGGCATTTGGAGCGGGGTCTCCTGACTCGGAACGAGAGCCATTCGATTCATTGTGTCGGCAGTCAGTAGTGAACCCGATGAAGGATCACTGGAGCAACAGGGTGTCGTTGGGGTCAATATCTGGACAGGTATTACTGTTTCAGGTAGCAGACTTCGGGCCTCGGCAACAGCCTGGTCGCTTGCCGCTGTGAAGGTAGGCTCGGATGTAGAGCGTGGACTTGATGTTTTTGAGGCAGATCCCAGAGCCGGCAAAGGTCCAGTGACAGGTTCAGATGATTGAGCTATGGGGATAAGCGCCTGAAGACTTTCATCAAGGGGAAAGATGAGGGCGTTGACTTCCGATCCCGGTTGGTCATCGGAGACCTGGGGATCTGTGGAAGCCGGGGCGGGAAGTTTCCAAGCTCCGAGGTCATCTGTGTCAGAGACAACATCAGATGCTTGATAGGCTTCGCCATGAGTGCCGGCAAGAGGCGGCGATGATGTGCCATCCTGACTTTGAGGTTGTTGCGGCAGCGGCGTGAGACAATTTGCCTTATTTTGATCATTCTGATAGTGGCGGTATTGCTTTAATGCTGCCTGAAGTGCCTCGATCTGATCTCTAAGGCTAGAAATAGTTTGTTCTGCTTCGCCGAGTTTTTCTTCCAGCGTTGCGATGTAGTCTTTCCGACGAGCACGATGCCGGCGCTGGTTGTTGCGTACCCGCTCCCGTGTGTGCTGAGCTGAAACCCGCTTGGTCCTGGGTCGTGGCGTTGATGGAGGCATGATGAGCCGCTGCCTGTTGTCGATATGTCACCGATGGTATGGTCTCCCATTTTTATGCCTATCTCTAAACAGTGACATATCGATTTCCCGCATTAGTCAGCATTTTACAGGTCGTCTCTTGCTGCGAACTGTCTCAAATGCCACGTGATTGGACGCCACGGGTCAAGATCTACCTGAAGTCCATGATTTCCATCAGACCACATGTACGGTAGACCGGTCCCTAGGCGCAAAGGTGGACGGATATGCTTGATTTATCAGCATACGAGATATTCTCAACGGTGACATATCGATGTGTTCCCAAGAACTAGATAATATGTGGATGGATCTACGAACGATACGTGCCCTTTACCCTACCACAACCGATTTATCCAACACTATTTTTACCCTGGCCTAACCAATTTACCACCGACAATGGAGTCTAAAGAGATATATGACCAAGTTAATACGCGATACGGCTCAATCACGAGGAGCAGCACCGCTCAGTATGAGCAAACCGTTGCGAAAGCGTTTGGGTACACAGAAGAAGAGCTCGCTGGCATCCCCGAGGGTGCGAACCTGGGTTTGAGCTGTGGCAACCCAATTGCACTCGCAAGGCTAAGAGAGGCGCGTCTATCCTTGCCCGATGTCGTTTTGTTTTGTTGACTGTCAAAGGGCGAAACAGTTGTTGATCTTGGGTCTGGCGCTGGCTTCGATGTCTTCACGGCTGCAAAGAGAGTCGGTCCTACAGGCAAGGCCATCGGAGTGGATATGAATAAGGTGAGAAAGCCTTTGCCATCCAGATCTAGTCTAGCATCCATTTAACAATTCACAATAGAATATGGTCGAGAAGGCCAATGCCAACAAAGCTTACGCCAATGCCTCGAACGTTCAGTTCATTGAAAGCGCCATCACCTCTATCCCACTGCCCGACAACACTGCTGACTGTATTATCAGCAATTGTGTCATCAACCTTGTCCCTGCAGCGGAGAAACAGGCTGCATTCAATGAGATGTTCCGACTACTCAATCCCGGCGGGCGAGTTGCTATCAGCGACATACTGGCGCGCAAGGAGTTTACCAAGGAGATGAAGAAGAGCATTGCTTTATACGTCGGGTGCATCGCTGGAGCTAGCCAGGTCAGCGATTATCGCGATTTTCTCAAGAATGCAGGTTTCAACGGTAAGTCAAATCGTCGTCCCATTAGAATATGATGGAGTCTAATTGGTCTTTTCCAGATGTTCTCATCGTGGACAGCAAGAATGACTTGAATGTGTACTTTACCGCTGTCGAGGCCAAGATATCGTGCTGTGGGATGGACACTGCCGAAGAGGAAGAGGAGGAACTATCTTACTTCAGTTCAAAGATGAGAGAGAATTGCTGCAAGCCGGAGGAAAAGGAGTCATGCTGCGAAGCTGACTCGTCCACGTGTGCTTGCCGGAACCAGCCGAGTTCGATGGCAAGTGAAGCTGAGACCCAGGCTGCTCGACTAGGGATCACGGACTTTAACGAATGGGCAGGCAAGCACACCGGGCGCTTTGGTCTGATTGAGTCGTCAACTAAATCTTCCCAGGTTCTTTCCAGGTGTATGCTGTCAAACCAGCGGCGAACTGAGAGGGATCGATCGGCCTTTAAGAAGAGTGTTCAAATAGTCGGTTTAATTAGACACAATCTGGCTGTAGCATATGAAAAGTCAGCTGCTGGATTATATTGGAGGGACGCAGTTTGTTACGCCGGCGGCATTTGGCACCATCTTTTCAACTGCATGATCGATTGGCTCAAATAATATGCAACTGGTCTGTAGAAATATCTATATAATGCAGCCTACTTTCCCACTTCCCCTTGCGTCTCCTTACCTCTGCGCTCCTCGCGCTCACTGAATCGATCCCCAAACAAGTCAAAGTGGGGTCTCATGACGATGGTATACTTCACAAGCTCTTCCATGCAATCAACAAGTCGGTCGCGGTTTGAGCTAGCAATCATACGGCTGCCTTCAGGCTCAGATGTGAACTGCGTGTATGCCTTTGGCACCGAGCTCTGGTTGGGAATGACAAACATGCGCATCCACCGTCCTAGTATCCGAAGCGAGTTGACAGCGTTGAAAGACTGTGATCCTCCGCTGACTTGAGCAATGGCCAGGGTTCTTCCTTGAGTAGGACGTACTGAGCCGGATGATAATGGAATCCAGTCAATCTGCTGCTTGAAGATGCCTGTCTGTCATGTGGATTAGGTTCATGTTTCTGTACACATTTAATCACCAGTTGAGGGGGTGCTTTACCAAGTTTCCATGCTGCTCAGGGCTGATCCATACATGCCCGTCGCTCCACTTACTCAATTCCCGCAGTTCTTGTACCTTGGGGTGACAGTGTTGGACGTCGTCCTTCTGGGGCAGACCAGCAGGGTCAAAGACTCGGACATCACAGCCGAGGCGGAAAAGAATGCGCGCGGCTTCGTATGCCAGCAGACGGGAATATGATCTAGGGATGGTGATTAAGACTGGTAATATCCGAGCTAGGATGGATGGCAAAAGATCAAATGATTGACATCCGTCCTTGTCCATGGCACTCACCGACTTCTGAGACTACCGTACAGAACCAGAATGCGGAGGCGATCGAGTCCTGTGTCCAAGATCTCGGACTGCACCATCTTGATCACTGTGCTCAACTCCAATTCCGAGATCCAGTCATCGGTGGAAAGACTGCCGTTGAGAAGAAAAGGGCGATATTTCTCTCGGATCCCGACGTCATCTTGGTCGGAGCTAATGGCGAGGGACTGATAGCTGGAGGCGGGATCGACAGCAAGCCTGATTGCTGCCCTCCCAGCGTGGGAGTTGTTCAAATCTCCGTGTCCGTCCATCCCGAGGGAGAGATTCTGTGTCTGCTTTGCCGAGATGCTGCTACTAGAGAAATATCGATGAACAAGAAGCGCGCTTGCGTGGAGGTTGACTTTGAAAGTGCAAACTCGGAGGGTGTGGCAGAGAAGGGTCATTTTTGATGCCAACTTTCCAGGCCAGACACATAGAGGGAGCCCACACAGCGCTCTTTATGTACTGTCACCTCCGCCAAGAGGAGCACTTTGGGCATTGCAGACAGAGATTTTTAGGCCTCATAAACTAAGCCAAGCGTGGCTAGGAGCCATGCCTGGACTCATGCACCGCCGGCCATGGCGAGTGAATCCTTGGAGGGTCTGATATTCCCGCTCGAGGGAGCCGCCGGGGTGGGCCTCATTTGATGAAGACTTCATCTTCTTGTGGTATCTCTCCTATCATTTCTCCAGCGTGAAATGATGGGATCTAGGTGCCACGACTGTGTTTTGGGGTAGCTATTCTTATTTTATCATAGATGTTCATGTCGCCTATCTAGCAAGTCGCAATGTCACCAGGAGTTTAAGCTACCTTGATTCATTGCTCTTTGACCACCAAGGCTTATTCATCCCAGATATTTACTACTTGCTATCCCAAGCAGTCGCGTCGTACTCATCCATCCACTTGACGAACTCGCCACCGCCTTTGGCCCAGCCGGTAATGCCCTCAAAGAGGATCATGCTCTCCATATGGCTGTCGCCCTGCTCGTCGAGATGGTCCTTGAACCATCCAGCTGCTCGAGAGCCCCGGCCCCGAGAGGATGCTGGAGAGGTTGGTATGACTCTTTATTATATGCTGCGAATTTTGGAGGCAGTGAATCATGACGTACAGCAGTACCATATGACTTTTTGGACTTCCGCCGATTTAAACAGGCTATACAGCGTCGGTATGGTCGGGTAGAGGCTCTGTGCCGGCAGATTAATAGATCCACGAATGGTGCCGCCCTGGATGAGAAAATGGGTGAGTTGATGCTCGATTAATTATTGTCTCGGAAATCATAGAAGGTGGGTAAAACCTCGTGGTCTGTCCGGCGGAGATCGATGAGGACATAAGTCTTGCCAGCGATGTTCTTACCGTCCTTCATCATCTTTAATGCTGCCTGGCGTGTCATGGCCGCAGGGGCTTTGTTCAGTGGAGGAGGGTAGGCATCATGCCAGGGCGCAGCGGCATCAGTACAGGCCATCTTGAATGTGTAGATATAATTGACCGGTTGGAATGTGGGATTTAGGCGAGGACGGGCGCCCAACCTTGGGAGAGATTTTATGTCATCACATCTTGGAGGGAGCCCTCTGAGGGCCGAAGGCAATGGGCAACCTCATTCAGACAGGGTAGGGAGGGACTCTGTCATACCCAGACTATGATTGGCCACGACCAAAATGACATGGCATTCCTGGGACTCTGTCATGCCCGGGATGTGATTGGCTGTTCAGATTTGCAGGGTCCTGCAACAGGTCTAATTCCTGGATTGTTGTAAGTTTTGGGGCACAAGATGGTCCGTGGAGATTCACTTATAAGATCTTCTTCGTCTTGACGGTAGCGACTCACACAGACACTGAATTCATTTACATTGCTAGACTCCGCGCCCACAACCACCCTGCACCGCGCACCACGCATCGCTCCCCTTCAAACCTACCACGAAAGACGACCGCCTGTCTTCAACATGACACTATAGAATAGCAAAGAGTTGAGCAGTCACGAGCCAAAGCCTACTCCGCCTCGCGCAAGCCCAGACAATGGAAGCGCTGGACAGTCTGACCTCGATCCCGAAGCGACGCCTGTGAACACGAACCCCCTGAAGCAAGAGCTGTCTGCCTTCAAAGGACTCGGTATTTTGGATTACTATCTTTCCCTGTGGATTTTCCGGCAATGGCTATTGGTATCATTTTGGGCAATTTTGTTCCCGACATCCCGAGATGGGGCCAGTCTTGCAGAGGGGCAAATTCGTGGGCGTGTGAGTACCGATTGCTATGGATATCTACTGTGTTAGCATTGGGCTGTGTTAGCATCGGGATATGATACTATGGTGTGTTAGAAATGTGTTCTTTATCATAGTTGAAGGCAGGATAACCGACAGACAAGATCGTCGCTGGACCCGATTAGTATCAGTATACATTTCTCAAATTCCTTGCGCCTTGGTCACTTATCGGCCTACTCCATACTATCCTCGTTCTATTCGCATCCCAGGGCAGACAAGTTGTTCATCAGATCGCGTCGGTCATCCGGGTAGCAACGCCGCTGGTTATGTACTTCGCTACTTTATGGATCGGCAGACTGCTCGGCTTCCGGTTCTCGATCAGCACTAGGATGCCATCTTCCCTAGGTGTTTTACTACCTGATTTTATGCCAGCTTGTCAAAATAGCTTAGGCAAGACGATTCTATCAAGAAGACGGCCCGTAAAAATGTCCGTATGTTCGTGTTTTGTGCGTTATTCAGTGGATCGGCTTTATACCTCGGCTATTGGCCATCTCGAATGCTTGGAGTGACGCACGCCCTCACCAGAAAGGCTATTTAAGACCGCAATGACCCCCAACCCATCTGCTGACGTCGGTTCTCCACTCCATCTTTAAACAACACAAAAGACATCCACAACCCATCGCAATGTCCAAACCTCGAGCTGTAGTCAAGGCACTTGATCATCTCGTCTTAACGTGTACCGATGTCGGCGCCACAGCAAACTGGTACGCCAAACACCTCGGCATGAAAGTCGAGACATTTAGACCGCCATCCGATCCTTCTGTGCCAAGGACGGCTTTGAAGTTTGGGATTCAAAAGATCAACCTTCACCAAAAGGGAAAGGAATTTGAGCCAAAGGCTAAGACGGCATTGCCCGGAACTGCAGACCTTTGTTTCGTTGTCGACGACAGCGTGAACCTTGAGGACCTCATCAAGAATTTCGGAAACGAGGGGATTGAAGTTCTTGAAGGGGGCCGGGTTGTGGCTCGGACAGGAGCTCAAGGGCCGATACAGAGCCTGTATGTTCGTGACCCAGATGGAAATTTGATTGAGTGAGTCCTGTCCCTTTGAGTACCTTGGCGATTACTCATATGAATGTGGCAGGTTGTCATCCTATGCTGGTCGGGAAACCGAGTAGAACTAAGTAACTAAAGCAACGCTACCTACCTATGCAAAGGGAAGGCCACGCCAATAAAATAGATAGTTTTTGGTCGCTCACGATAATGCCCTTCTGGTTAATTTATCATTCCCTTTTTTTGCTTTTTCTTTCCCAATGTCAAAGATCTTGCTTGGATGGGACTCCGGACCAGCCCCAGCGCAGGACCTCGCTCAAAGGGCCCAAACTAACGGAGATGATACCTCCGTACAAACACAACCGAACCTAATACGGGACCACCTTTTATTTACCGAGTCCACGGGGGTGGATCAAGGTGGCTTCGATCCTCCCCAGAGCTGATTTGTTATCAGTTGGACCTGAACAAGGGACCACAAACATGTGGGCTTGTAGTTCGTCCGGTGATGGCTTCGCTAGTGGCAATGTCAGACCCTTGATCCTGAACCTGCATGCGTTTGCAGGGGAAAATGACCGCATGGAGGCAGAAAGAGGGAAATATTTCAACTTGGATATCGTAGTGGTTTCGAATGCATCGCTTGTCAGTGGTCAACCCCCCACACTGCGTGAATATGAGCAAGTTGTTGTGCCTTAGTCGCGACACTATCGCTACCCATGTTGGGGTTGCAGTTTGATCTGGTAAAGGTAGTGAGCGACTTTGATACTGGTAGTAGAACCCTGCCGCTGTGAAGTACACTGCTAACGTCGCTGCGCAACACACACCGTGATTTGGGTGTTGGACGTGGTGCAACAATTCGGCTGGCCGGCAACGTTGAGAGAGATGAACCACCTTGAGGAACTGGCTCCGCTGAGAAACCCTTTCTTCATCGCGTGGATATAAAGCTTGTGCATTTGCCGTAGAAACTACTAGCTACCGCAACAATTGTCTCGTCACCAACACCCCCAAGCTTAGACATCGAAGAGGGAGGATACTCATCATGTCTATGCAACACACGACAACCCCTGTGGCCGAATGGTTACAGAAACTTCCTCTATCCGATCCACGCTGCAACAATGATTCCTGCATAGCCTTCAAGGATGCCCATACAGCGTCCCAGGCGGCTGTGCCGTACGCTCTGCAGTTCAAGTACGGCCACTGGACAATGTGGATCTTTGCCATCTTCATCTTCTGTTATTCGGTTTACTTCTATTCCCGCCTGCTCCCTGGTAGAGATGGAACTAAGCAGCGGCCCAATCTGCTTGACAAGATCACGGCAGCACTTCGATGGATCAGTTACAGGAGGATAAGGGGAAGATTTGCAGATAAGATGGGTCTTCCATCGCTGGGTATCTGCCTCGTCGTCTTGTCAGGTTGGATCGCTACTACCATCATGTCGTTCGCCGTGCACCCTTATTACCGCGCCCGACGAGGTTACGGAAGTCCACCTCTGGGCGTTCGGACTGGCCTCATTGCTTTTGCCCTGATCCCCTTGACATTCGCAACTGCCGGAAAGGTAAGCTGTTCCCTCTTCACAGGCCTCGAACTCAGCTAATGGTGTTAACAAGGTCAACATCATCACTCTCCTCACCGGCCTTGGACACGAAAAGCTCAACGCTTTTCACCGCCACACCGCCTACATCATGCTCTACGTCTCCATCATTCACACCGTTCCTTTTCTTGTTCAACCTTACCGCGAAGGAGGCGCTGCTGGTCTTCATGCCCGCTTTTATCGCCCGGGTGGTCTCGAGTACACTGGCACACCTCCGCTCGGTATGCTTGTCGGCCTCTGCGTTCTATCTTTGCCCTGGTTGAGAAGGCTCGCCTACGAAGTCTTTGTACAGACGCATCTTCTCTTGAGCGTCGTCTATTTGGGCTTGTGCTTTTGGCATGCAAAGAATCTGGGTGATAGCTGGGCATATCTCTGGGGTACTCTCGCAATCTTTCTGGTGCAGCTACTGGGGAGAATATTTGCAAAGACCACCGTCTTCCAGTTCCGCGATGAATGGTTCCGCCAGGCCCCAGTCATACTCACGAAGCTGGAAGAGGGCATGGTGAAGTTGGAGATGGACGTGCACGGCAAGTGGACATGGGAGCCAGGACAACACGTCTTCCTCAAGTTCATCCAGCTTCAGCCTCTGGATAATCATCCATTCACTATCGCCTGTCTCCCCGACGCCAAGAGTTTGGAATCAACGAGAATGGTATTCTATATCCGCCCACAGCAAGGCCTGACTGCCAAAATTGCCAGCTCCACGAAGGCCCTTTCAGCAACCGTCGATGGACCATATGGCACTATTCTCCGCCCACGGCCGGAAGTTGGATATGATACCATGATTCTTGTCGCTGGTGGTGGTGGTTTTGCAGGAATGCTGCCTCATCTGCAGCACCTTTCACGTTGTGTTGCCTCTGGTCAGAGTTCTGTTATCGAGTTCATCTGGATTATGAGGCGCAAGGAGTCATTGACTTGGTGCGACGCCGAGCTCAAGGAATGTCAGTCTCTAGCCCCAGGATCTATCAACTTGGACATTTGGATCACTGGAGACACCGAGAAGGTTGATGTTAACCCAACTTCTCATGGGAAGGATATTGAGAGTGATGCAGCCAGTTCTGGCTCGGAGCATGGCTGGAAGGATTTGTTGTCGTCGGCCCACGTTGGTCAACGGCCAGTCATGAACGAAGTAATCCCGAAGCTTGTTAACAGCGGAAGAGTCTTGGTTCTTGGGTGCGGTCCAGAGAGCTTGAAGATTGACTTGAGCAACGCTGTGGCCGCGCTCCAAGCAAAGGTGTTGAAGGGAGAAGTTAGGAAAGTTAGCTTGCATACGGAGACGTTTGGGTGGTAATAGACTTGGATCTTCTACCATTCATAGTTTTAGTACCTTTTCATGCAATCCTTATGCCCATAATTGCTCCGATGTTGGGAAGTGGCTCTGATAGTCTTTAAAGCATTTCCCTGTCATCAAACACGTCATCAAAAGCCTGAAACAAACAAAAGCGCCAGGCCTGTGCTTCCCCAGCTGACGCTGCCTAAGCCCTTATAAAAGCCACCTCCACCCCGAACCACCAACTACCACGGGCAGTCAGCATGCACAATAACCCTCAACATCCATCAACAACCACCATGTGCACCCAAAAGTCTTTTTCTGAATGGCCTGGCTTTTCCACATGGACCAGATTCAAAGCCAATTCTCCTATCGACGACATCATCTTTGAGCCACTCTGTAGCTGGAGCGGCCATATCAACACCCCAGCCTACGGGCGCATTGCAGATTCTCAAGACCACATCCTGGCTGTTGGTTGGAACTCGCGCGCGGCGTATGAAGAATTCAAAGCATCCCCTCAGTATCAACAACTAATGGACAACCTGGGAGCCGATACTGCCAAGACCCAGATTATCATCTTTACCAATAAAATGTTCGGCCGCGGATTTACTTCCAACACGGAGATTTTCACCGCCTACTGGCCTGCCTCGCTTTCTCTCGAGGCCCAACAAGACGTGAAGAAGACCAAGACGCTCGTGCATAACGGGATACCGAACCCACGATGTTACTCAAAGGCCCCAGCCTTTGGATGGATGGATGAGCTACAGATCTGGGATGAAGAGAAGGTACTCGCAAGCATGTGGTGCCATCACTGGAAGAGCAAGGAACTGGAGGATAAGTTCAAGTGCACCGAGAAGAGAGTTGTTTATGTGGGCAAGGATATCGTTTATCCGCTGGCTATTGATGATTTCGAGCAACACCTGAAGGATCTCGGCTGTCTCGGTTGGGAATCGGTTCGTGTGGATTTTGTGCCTCTCAACATGATATACGACGACGAGAAAACGCGAAGTCACAGGCGTGAAAGGAGGAAACTTGATGATGTAACTAGCGGTATGGGTGCTCTTTGAATCATCCGGGACCATGCAGCCTTACGTTGCACTGAGGTCTCTACATGCTCTTCACCCCCTCTGACGCTGTTCAATATACCTACATACTTTACAACTAGGATTCCCTGAGCTTGGACTTGGTACTGGCCCAGCTATAATCTGGAAATCTCTCCCCAAGGTAGCACGCCAATGCAAACAGAGTCCATGACTCGGGATTCTTGATTGCCTGCTCCTGCGTGATAGTCGCGCCATCCGCGAGTGCAATAGATCCGACAATTTCACCCAGCAAATCTAAACCAACAACGTTAGCGCTATGTTTCGTATCTCTAATGCCAGAGACAAACTCACATGCCGTGTCTGGCGTGTTCTCAACCTCCAAGGCAAAGTGAAACATTTCGTGGAGAAATGTCATAGCCTCAGTGGTATACTCCTCCAACGACACGCCTTCCTCTGTCACATCAGGAAACTGAAACATATTTGGGTAGCGGGCGGCATCCCCCCAGTTTTGAGGACAAAAGGTAAGGGTATTTGGCTGTAGGTTGTCGTCAGTGGCACCCATGTTGGTCTTCTGGCTGCCGCGGCCCTTGGAACAGTAGTCGCCTGGCTCGTCGTAGCGGAACGCCTTCAAGTCTTCGCACCAGAACGGGACTAGAAGCCTTGTGTCAGACGGAATAGGACATGCTGGAGAGGGAATACTTACCAAAGGGTAGGGGCATCTTCGCCCTTTCGGTCTTGGACGCTGCGTCTCTCCTCTTCTTGACTTCCAAGTAGTTGACCTCGTAAATACCCTCATAGACCTTTCTCATCTGCCTTCCTTGTGGATCCTGTTCGCCTGTGCCTTCGATCAAAGCTGTAGCTGTCCATTTCATCTCTGCGTCACGAGAGGTCAGCGTACAACTGACAAGAGTAGGGGTAGTTGGGTCCTACCAGTCAGAAAGGTGCTATCACAAAAGATCCAAGGCTTGTCGTCACCATCGTCACCTTCCGACTTATCGTCGATGGCGTCGCGCACCTTTTGCAAGTCGCCTGACGTTTGGGGTTAGACTTTACACAGGAACGTAATACTTGAGGAAAATGTAAGTTACCAATCATTCTGTCAACGGTAGATTCAAACGAGTCATCTGCCGCATCGACCTTGAAAAAAGTCCATAGATGCATCTGACTATCAGAATTTATGACACCATTGGCTTTGGCAGTTCTGGCGCTCCTCAGAACTTGGTCTGCAGAACCAGCGAGAGTGCGCCCGTCATTCCACCACTGAACTACGTCGTAGTTATCACAGCCACCTAGCGTGGTGCCTGCTTTGATGTGGAAGACGTCGTCAATGGTATGGTCGCGTGAAGAAAGGGTCTTTTGAATGGATGGGGATATGAAGGTGAGAAGAATGATTAGCCTCGCGAGCCAAGGGGCCAGCGACGGCGAGAACTTGAACAACATGTTGGCGGATGCAGAAACCGTCAATGGCGACAAGAGAAGGAGTGAATAACTCCAATGAGTGAATGAATATGGCGGACAGAAACAATGAGCTTGAAAGTCACTCATATAACATCAAATGATGAACAAGTTGGCATATCGGCGATAACAAGCCATAGAGCCGGCTTACAACAATCATTTGATCCTGTAATTAGGAGCATGCACATAAGATGTAACCCCGGGAGGATCAGGATCAGCACCGCCTCGGCAATTGTATGATTATCTAGTCATCCTGCTAAACCGGGGATATACTCGCCGACTTCTGAGTTCAACTGAAAGGAATATCCGTCTCACATAGGCCAGGACATAGGAAACAAGAGCGGAGAGTCGGCACGGAATGAAGATTAGTGGATGTGGCTAAGCGGATCCTTTCGAAGCACCGTTACATTTCTGATATATATCCGACAGGAAACGTAAGCCAAGAATGTCAGACAACAATATCAGGAGATTATCTCCGCTCGTATTACATGGATAGCCAATGATCTGTTACATTGGGCAGTGCCCACATCGGCCACGGGTATTCCCTCCGTCTTAGACGCATATGGAGCTCCCTGTTTCAACGTTAATTAATTGCGCGTCGATCTATCATCTAGTTGTGAGATGAACATCACTGGGACCAGGTTGTGTCTGACTGGACCGACAGGTTATTCATAGCCTTGGGAGAAGGGCTTTGAGCACTGCCGATAGTTCTGCCTCAATAGTCACGTACATATATTCGCAGGACGCCGTCTACAGGCAGAAGAGCAGCTCGTGTTAAGAGCATTCCTTCTTTCTCCCCCAGTCGCTCTGTTCAAATCGTTATCGTTCCTTCATGATACATCCTTTGCCATCTCCTTGTCAACATGAGGGTTTCCACCATTAGCCCAATCCTGCTGCTCTTAGGCAGTCACTTAACTTCGGCCTGGAAATACAGCCCTAATCCGGAATGTCAAGCTGGGTTCTGTCTCTGTGGCCATGAATGTCAAGCCCTTGAGCAAGATCAAACTTGCTGCCCAAGGAGAGGAAGACATGCTGAACACATCTGTGGCCCCGGTATGTTGCCCTCCGTACCTTCCTATATGGCATATTGCTGACTCTTTCACTTTAGGCAGGGAGTGCTGTGGTGCAGGTTGCTGCCGTGAAGGATGGGGCTGCGGACGCAATGAAATGTGTTATCCGCGGGTTACTCGCACTTCTTCGCAGCGGACCAACTGTATCACTACTATCATCACGGTAGTTAGGCCTGTTCCCGAACATCCTACCACCGATGCCGAGATATCCGGCACTCTGACTATGGTCTCGAGTGTTTCTGGCCATTCCTCCGGGAACCATGCCTCTACATCCGAAAGACCAGAAGAGCCCACCAGTGTTATTCCGGGAGGTGACTCCTCTGATGAAATCTCTAGCACCGCTGGTGCATCAACTGTGTCCGATGGTGGCGACGGCTCGACTATCTCCGCCGTTACCACCACCTTGGATGAGACCAACCATGATACAGTATCGGTTACTCCAACAGTTATCACCAACTCAGACGGACAAGTGTCGACAGTTCCCAACCATGAGAACACCGAGACAGGTGTTCCTACAAGCGTCACTAGCTCCGAGTGTATCATTCCAACCATCCCGCCACCTGATAGTACCGGCCCAGACGTCCCCACATTCATTACCAACCCTGAAGGCCAGTCATCAACTATATCCATTCCCGGTAGCACCGAATCGAATACTATTAGCTCATCCGTCATCACGTTTCCGGACGGTCAAGTCTCGACTATCCTTCCCACTACTGAGGACATCGACACGACTGTTCCGACTGTTATTACGAACTCCGACGGCCAAGTCTCGACCATTTCGGATGACAACGACATTACTTCGGCTGTCCCAACTGTTGTCACGAACTCGGATGGCGAAGTCTCAACCATCTTCCCCACCACCAACGATGTCGACACATCTGTCCCAACTGTCATTACCAACTCGGATAGGGAAGTCCCGACTGTTTCAGACCACGAAGACACCAGCTCTGCTACCCCCACCATTGTTACCAACTCAGATGGTCAGGTCTCAACTGTTTCTAGTGGGGACGATGTCACCTCACCTGTTCCAACTGTTGTCACCAACTCGAATGGCGAGGTCTCAACCATCTTTCCAACAACTGAGGATATTGACTCGACTGTCCCAACCGTTGTTACCGGGACTGACGGTCAGGAATCGACCATTGGCTCTCCAGCTCCGACCGACTCAGACACTGCCACCCCCACGGTGATTACAGGGTCGGACGGCCAAGTGTCTACCATCATCCCCCCAGAGACAGAGACTGGCTCGACTGGCTCAGATGGCCAAGTGTCGACAGCCGAAATTGATTCATCTACCCTCTCTGGCGTTGAGACTACAAACTCAGATGGTCAAGTATCAACCATCTTCCCTACTCAATCCGACACATCAGATGAGAACTCTTCCACTTCGGTTGGCAGCTCAAATTCCCAAGAAACGGGCACCACTGCCCAGGAAACTACCAAAACTGGAACTGTCGGGGGTGACACTTCAGCAACTGAAGCGACATCCACTCAGGAAACTACCGCAACTGAGACTGCCGGAGAAGAGCCTTCTGCAACCGATGCGACCCGAACTCACGGCACCGAGACGACAAGTAACAATTCTTCTCCTAATACTGATAGCTCCGACATGACCAAACCTACTTTCCGGGAGTCTACCGGAACTAAGACGACTGCGACCGAGACGACAGATGCTGAAACAAAAAGCAACCCCGGCACATCTCAATCTACGCAAAGCAATGTTGTATCCTCAGAGGAGACTGTGGGATCAGAGACAAGTTCCTTGACCGAGACCGAATCCGATGACACAGAGACCTCAGCTCCCACGACGCCCACCTCGCAGTCGGATCCCGACGAACCCACCACTAACCCAGGCGACCCAACAACTCAAAGTGAGCCAGAGGAAACTGATTCGGAGGGCCAGCCTACAACAGGTGATGGCCAGGTGACATCCCATGACGGTGACAACCAGTCTCCATCGACGCAGACGGCCCCTCCTCCAACTACAACAACAGATGACAATGTTGTCATCCCTATCACGACATCGGTCGATGGGCCCAAGCCAACAGATGATGGCTTTGTGATCCCCTGCAACCTGTGGTTCTTTAACATCTGTATCGGGCCCATCTTTGGGTGGAAGATGACCCGTCCACCTGGCATTTATCCACCGTATGAGCTCCCTTGTTCCTGGTTAGGTATTGCTGCTAACAACGTCACAGTGGCCCCCCTCCATCAATCTCCATCCCCCCTGGCCTTGGTATTGAGATCAACATCAACGGAAATCTTCCCGACTGGCCAGAATTCACGTAAGTCACAAATAAGATGGGCAGGAATAACAGCCTCGGATGCTAACACACCGTCTCTAGTATTGGGCCAGACAACAATCCAACCTTCTCTGAGGAACCCACAGACTGTGAAACCGAATCAGCTGAGTTGTGCATGACCAGCACCTCCTACAGCGTGTCTGTAGATGCTACGACAACCAGCACGGTAACAAGCCAGGTTACTGCCATGTGCGGAACCGTTTACGGCTGCAACGTCGAAGGCGCTACCGAAAGCCTGACAGAAACAGAAACAAGCACTGCCTCGAATTCTCCAACAGCCACACCGTTCCATCCCCGGGAACAGTGGCCAAACATGGTAGAAAGCCAAGAAGCCATCGACGCTGCAGCCTCTCATGCCCAGTCAGAACTTGACTCAATCTTTGGTACCAGGACAACTGACCCCGCAACCCCATCTGCTTCATGCCCCGTCTTGGCGACTTTGGAGAATGGAGAAGGAGACGAAGGGCTCCAGAGATGTCGAACTGTCTGCGAGCTAGAGCAGTTCAAGCCCGTCAAGATGTACCCCAGGAAAGTAAACGACGTGGTGACATCTACCTTTTGCAACGGGACTACAGTGCCTATCAATAGCACTGCAAACCGAGAATTCGTATTCAGCGACACGAGTTCCTTGATGGTTCAAGTTTTTACGGCCACTGGCCAAGATGGCTGCAAACCACAGGCTGAATTCACGCTAGACGACTACTGTCGTACATCTCTAGGGCTCCTGACCGAATGTGATTCAGATAGCAATGTTAGCGGGGGTGGGATATTTTTGGACAAGTCTGAATATGGCTGTCTTGTTTGGAGTATTGGTGTTATCAACACGACGGACCCGGAGTTGGGTATTCCAAGGACTGACATTACGGACGTCGTCAACGGGGCTGGTCCAAGGAAGAGGGCAGTAGCCGCGCCTGTAGCTGTATGGTAAATAGGGCCGAGAAGTGTAGCATGCCCTTCTCCGGCCGGGTTTTTGGAGGAGGTGGTCTTAAGACGAGGTGTTTTAGACTACAAGAAAGTTTAACATATCCGGTGAAATATGTGAACATAACACATCAAGTCGCCTTGAGGGTGAAGATCAAGCTGCTTCAATAGAAACTGATTGCTCTTGGGCTTGCAAACTGGAGTTGAAACTGGGTTGTGATGTTTTCCATTGTTACCTGCGTCTGCTACCGTCCCTTATTGGGACCTCTAAACATAGCACGCAAACTACCATTGATTTAAGCCAAAGTCTCGGTACCCTGCAGCCGCCTTGAACTTTGATCATGAAACCTTCGTAACACCTGTCAAAGTCGGACCTTGATCCTTATAGGCCATCCTTCTCCTCCTCAAAGAACCCGTAGTTCAACCTGGTCCCATCCCCCATAAGTCGGCGGACATGTATCATTCTCCTCATCCTCAACCAAGTCCTCAAGGTCCACATCCTCATTCTTAACGACCGTCTTCTTCGGATTCTCCCAGTAAAGGTGCATCAACTCCCTCATAACACCAAATTGAACCTTGAGAATAAACTTCCCTGCCCAGAAAACCCCAACCCAGGCCAGTAAGATAATAAGTGACATTGGAGAATATGCCACGAATGCCAGCGCGCGAGGCTCCCAGGCTGGAAAGGTGAGTTGGTAGAAGAAGAGGGTGAAGCGCCAGGCCGTGAGTAGGACAGCGAAGCCCTCGAGCATGGCTAGAACAGCCATGAGAAAACAGAGATTGATGACGAGAACAATCCAGGGCCGGGACTTCAAGTGTCTTTGCATCCAGCAGGGACCATGTCGCTTAGGCGCACTGCTCGAGTTGTACGAGGGGAGGGTTAAACCCCCAGTGTCGACGGGTATTTCTTCACCCGACTTTTTGAACCCGTCAAGTTGAGTGTTGCAAAAGGCGGCGTTAATGATAAGGATGACGAGGATAATCCAGAAGGCCTCGTAAGATGCCCATTCGAATACGCATGTGCCAAAGTCGATTGGGCTTTTACCTTTGGTCCAATCCTCGAAATTCCAGTTTGCGGTTTGGTTGGCGGTTGTGTTACATGCCAGAGGAAGGCGGTTGAGCCATTCCAAACTCATTGTGAGGTTGGTATTTGCCTTGTGGGCTGGTTGTTGATCCATGTCGAATTTCAGAGTAAAGACCATGTTGATATTCGTGTTTGATTGTAAGCGTTTGGTTGTAAGTGTTTGGTTTGTGGAACGGAAACCGGGGGGGCGGCGTGGGCTTTTATGACTGTTAGTTTCATTTTGAGTTGTTGAGTTTGTTTTGATCCAAATATTGCTAGGTTTTCTGTCATATGCAAGTGTTGAACTCTTTTTCGTTACCTAACACTTCCAATAATCGTGGCCTTTCTATTTGACCGGTAAAGTTTCAGCTTCATCCATCTGGTTGATTAAATCACCACCTACGTAGTTTCACATTTTTGTTCGTCAAGCGTATTGCATCTCATATCAAACTGCTTATTGGCTAACTACTACTGGTCTTCTGAATGGCTCAATTCTTCATAGGACACACTGCTGAATCCGGTCCCTCACGGATTCTCCAGCAGTGCCAAAAGCCACTGTCACAAGACCCTACCCTACGCATTAAGTTCGTGTCATGCAGACGTTGGAATCGCTGACACGGCAACGCCGCGGCCAAAATGCATAAAATGGAAATAAAAGCTTATTCATGTGTTAATCTCCCTTTAACATCATCAGGTGATGTTGCCTTGTTGCCTTATTCGTATCCTTGGGTTGGCAGTACACAATTTCCTAAACCCAACATGTACACCAAAGGGTCGAGACGACTTTGTTTTCAGAAACAAGTAGCCTCTCTAACAATTCTGATACTGGGATCTTCATAAATATTTGCCCGCCCTCTTTACGCAGTAAATTCAGCCGCATCGACGTGGCGCGTATTAGCTTCATCTATCTCGCAGATCAAGACACAGGCAAGGCAGAAGCTAGGCAAACTTCTCACGCCTCAGAAACTAGACTTGATATTATTTACTATCCTTTTCATTTTTCACACGAGACCCCAGCGGTAAAAAGCTCTCATGAAGTGCGGTCACAAAAATAAGGTTCAGGATATGTATCATGTCGGCAACTATCAGCGAGCGGAATGTTCGGCACCTGGATTCCGCCCCTCGGTGGTGCAGTATTATCAATCAGACCATAACTCAGGGACGAATCAATTCGTTGAAAAGCCATCCTCCCCGCAAGGAATAAGCTTCATCCCAGTCATTTTGTCATCACTAGGTGTGGAAGGATTGGACTTCTGTGATTAGGTGGATGATTGGTAAGACACCTTTTTCCTAAAGGAGAAGAAGCCTTGCCTTAATGGAGATGTCGGAGTTTGAGGCTCAAGGGACTCATCATCATCCAAGCGACATTGTTGTAGAATTTGATTATAAAAACGGTTATATCCCATCTAAGAGCTTTAACAATCTCAACAAAATCATCGTACTTCAAACTTTAATTTTGACATCAAGATGCGAGCACTCCAGTTTGCACTCTCCTTCCTCGCTTTTCCGGCGGCACTGGCAGCCATAAGCGACTTTGACACCTGGGAACATGGCCGTGTTGCCTTGAACGATGTCAGCATACACTTTCGATATGCTGGCTCTGGTCCACCAGTTCTGCTCGTTCACGGAAACCCTCAGCATAGTTTGACGTGGCAGTTCATCGGTCCTATCCTCGCTCAGAATTACACGGTTATTGCCCCCGACAACAGAGGCGCTGGAGATTCGAGTATTCCTCCTGATGGGAATTACAGCGCGACAGCTTCGGCTGCTGATCTCAAGGGCGTTTTGGATTTTCTGAATGTCTCCTCGGCATATGTGTTTGCGCATGACAAAGGGGTCGGCATGGCCACGGCCCTCGCCATCCAGCACCCAAGCTTGGTCAAGAGACTTGTCCTTGCCGAGTATCCCCTCCCAGGATTCGGATACGAACAAAGTTCTAATCCTGCTCCATATTGGGATCTTTACCAAAATTGGCAACTTGCTTTCTTCCAGGTCCCCGATTTGGCCGAGTTTTTAATGTCAGGCAAAGAGAAGCAGTTTCTGGAATGGTACTTTTACCACGGTAGTTACTCTGGTCCTGCGAGCTTCAGCGAGGATACGGTCAACAGATACACTTCAAGTATCTCAAAGCCTGGATTCCTCAGAGCGATGCTTGGCCCGTTTTCAAGCGCGACCGTGTACGAAGACTCTCAGTTCTTCCAGTCTAAGCTGAACGGAAGCCGTCTGAGGGTGCCACTCCTAGGAATGGGTGGTGAAGCAAGTTTGGGAATCAAGTCGATACTTCGTCAATCCTTCGAACCAATTTCCTCAAACCTTGAGCTCGACATTATCCCGAAAGCGGGCCATTGGATCGGTAAGTTCTTGGTAATTGGACCAAGCTGGCACTGCACTAACCATGTTAACAGCCGATGAAAATCCAAGATGGACTGCGCGTCGTGTCGCCAAATTTTTTGCAGAGGATAATTCGACACTGGCTAGCATTGACTTGTCTTATTTGGAGGATTTGGTCACGCTTGACGTTGGATTCTTTGGTACGAGAAGAAATCTCGCTTTTGGCCAACAGTAGTGAAACGGTAACTGTGGGTCAAGGTTTGTGAGAACGGGTTGAAGTCGCTGCCTCAAATAACAAGGCATATATTCTACGGTGTAGCCGTAAGTAAAGGGCTGCGGCTCAATTCTTTAAATAGTTTCACGTGTTCCAATCCTTACTCGAATCGTGACTTATCGCCGCGCACGTATTGACGGGGGCAGTGCAGATCCCAGCCCAGGACTAACACGAGGGGGGAGGCCAATTTCGCAAGCAAGATTACGCGTCTCGGGGATCGCCGAGCGCTGAGCCACTTGTCATTTTAAGCATATTTTTATTTTCATCAGAGAATGAAAACGTTGAGGCTCCCAATTCAATTCTATCATCACATTCCCATTACAACTCACGATAGCAAGGTCAATTCTCTCACCTGATACCGTCTATACTTTCGACGTGCATTTCAACTGCCAACGCGTGACAACAAACGCGTACGCGACTCAAAACTCTAAATCACGAAAATGTGTCTCCCAAACCTTTTCTCAAGAAAACAAAAAGACGACAAAGAAGAGATAGAACCACAACCATCACCAGCCGAACCTACAGGCCGCAGAACAGCCGAAGCAACCGCTCGTCTAAGCAGCAGCAAATTCAGGGCAGACGCCAGCCCAAGGCCTTCATCTGATGACCGACTTGGCCCAAATTACGCACCAGGAGGATACGCATCTTCGCCGTCGGGGGGAGATGGACAGTATGGGGGCTTGTATGGTGGTGTGCATGGAGGAGTTTATTCGGGTGTAAATGGAGGTCCGAATGGAGGTGTTTCGGGTGGTGTTTATGGAGGTGTTTATGGCGGGCCGAGTGGAGGAGCGTTGGGCACGGCGGCGGCTGGAGGGTATGGGACATCACCTGGAGGAACATCATACCTATAAATTTCAGCATGAATTATTCGTGATAGATACCACAAATTGTCAATATTTTATTTCAAGGGTAGTTGCAAACTCTGTTGTAAGATGGTAGACGTAGATGCTAGATTCGAACGAGATCTCATCGACTCAGTCCTTCAGGTTCTGCAGAATCCAGTCAACCTCGCTTTCCGCAGTCTCGAGTATATGCTCAGGCTGATACTGAGAATGCCAGCCAATCTTGTTTCCATGAGCAGCGGTAAAAGTGCATCTGGGTGAAGTTTGTCAGCTTGTTCGAGACTTAGCTTGAGTGGGTGACAACTCACTTTCCCCCAAGCTGTACAGCAACAAAATCCTTGGAGCAGTTAAGAGCGGTAGCCATGCCATTCAAAGCCTCATCGTCCGCATCTTGAACTACGGCGTCATCAACCAGGTTCCTCTTCGCGAGAGCCTTTGCAAACTCAGAATAGATGTCGTCCCAAGCCACGCTACCGGAAGATGCAAGGTAGTATCCTTCCTTTCCGTGGCCGATATCTTTGTCCTCTAGAATTCCACGAAGAATCTCGATGTATAAGTTAGTATTGTCAATTACGTGGCACACAGGCCAGGTCTAACCGCTCAAATTAGCTCAGTCGTGAAAGATTGGTTGCGGGATCATACGGGATGGTCTCGATCCGTTCGATACACTCTCCGCATGGCCTTGGCTGCCTTGACGATGGCCACGATCTGGATAGATATTGGGTTACCAAAGCCTCGACCTTTTCCATCTGATTATGAATGGTCAGCTACTGGTTCTAGCAACGCTGAAAGGGACTTTCGTACAAACGATGCAAGGTACAAATATGTAGCTGCGAACTTGGTTGGCTTCAGCCAAGTCAATGATTTTCTGGTTAACTCCAACTGCCTGCAACTTGATCAGTATGAAATACCAAGACAGCGTCATTTCTCAAAGACTCACGGGTTTAAATACGTCAACATTTGCGCGCTGAGTCGCCTGAATGTCATATAAATTTGGATCATCATCATACAGTGCCCCATCTGTCGGCGCGCCGGCGTGACTTGAGAACAGCTTAGCACCAGATGTCTATTGATCCTAATCAGTATCTTATCCATCAACCAAGCAAGATTTTACTCACGTGCAAAAAGTGAACTTCAGAGCCAGTCTTCTTTTTCACCTCGCCAAGAGCCTTGATGAAAAACTCCTGGGAAACAGAAGAAGCAGCGTCAATCAGGAAAAAGACGACCGTGATTTCGTTATCCAAGACTGCGGCTCGGACAGAAGCCTCATCCTTGACATCAAAGGTCAATGGTTTCGCGCCATGTTGCTCAACCGCCTTGGCTTGTTCGGGGTTGCGAACGAGAGCGTAAAGTGTGCCATAGGGTGGTAAATTTGTGGTAGAGAGACCTGCGAGGACATCTCCTCCTAGGTAGCCAGAGGCACCAGTAAGCAAAATATTATGCAGCATCGTAATAACTCGCTTCTAGTGTTTGACGAGGTGCCTTAGAGTGCGATGTTCAAAATGGGCGTGTTCGTTGTTTAATAGGTCTGGGTCGGGATTAATCACCAGGTGGTTTGTCAGCAAGTCTCGGTCGGATTTAACAATCAAAAGATACGTTAATCCCTCCACCATCGATTATTCTCCGCTCTCAGTTTTCCGATTTAACGTTATCAGAGGAGGCGAGTCTCGAGTCTATGACGCGAGTGTGTAGATGCCAGAAAATGGTAAGACTTACTATCCAAGCACGAACGAGGTATCTAGGGGAATAACTTGGCACCACACACAACAACACATGTCAGAACCTCCAGAAGTCCCTTCACTGGTTCAAAGACAATGTTCAACTGGTCTGAATGGTAAAGAGGATTCCTAATCTCGAAAGGATACGACTGACACGATGGCCGAGTCGGCTCCGGTGCGGGCCGTGGTCGGCACAGAAGGAAGTCCCTGAGGAGAGGGTAGCATCTCATAACTATCTGCCTATTCATCCACTTGTGTACATTGAACCCCTGATATGATTAAAGTCCCTGGTAGTTTAGCATTTAGCATTAGGGCATTGATGTGCCAACTGGTCAATTCTACCTGATTCTATGCGTCCTATCTACTTCCGTAACCCTTCCTTTCGTTAGCCTAGTAGGATTGTGCGTCTAACTTGAGGAGCAATATCAAACAAGTTAACATCCTTATGAAAATCGTTGTAAGCCGTATAATCGTCCTCTGTATCATCAAAAGAACCCTCCGAATTCAAAATTGCCGGAGAAATGCGCACATGCCCTATCCTCTCCATGATCCCCCCGGTCCGCCTACGCACCAAGAGTCCAAAACCCGAAGCCTTGCTCAATAGCACGCAGGTCAAAGTTTCTCGACAGAGCTCTCCATACAGCTCATCACCCTCCGCCGCTTGCACCGAGAGCGTGACAGGCCATCGAAGTGTATCGTCATCGCCCCCCGCTTCGATGGAGATGAAGAGCCGCTGATTAGGATATACTCTGCGATGGCGAATTCTGGCGTCGTTGAGGCCATCGGCGAGATAGGTGAGCTTTGTATCGATTACCCATGCCTCTATGCGAAGTATTGGGGTATAGCCCGTATATGCTGGGCCACACTTGCTAATGCTATCGATGACAGGCTCGCTCAACCTTTCATGCTCTCCGTTGTCTCTCTGCAGCCAAATCTTGACTTGACTGTCTCTGAATTTGTTCAAAAAGCCCCAGGCGAGGTGTCCTAGTGGCCCGATCCAACCGCTCCATGACCAGCTGGGGAAGCCCGGCCTCCGGGGACAAGGCATAGCCAAGTGCCAGCAGAGGCCGCGGGCAAAAGCAGCATCGATATGTCCTTCGAACCGGTGGGAAGGGTTCGGCTTGATCACGGTACTGTTGGCTGGCCAGCCAGAGGTCCAGCGCGAGTTGTAGTCCATGGGAACACCCCAAAAGTGACGCGTCGGAGTCGGCATTCGCGAATATAGTCGAAAGACTCCGCTGAGAGCATTTATAATGTCGCTTTGGAATGACAAAGACCGCTTGGTGTACGCTATAATGTGTTTATCGAGGCCACCGCGCGGCTCGTCGCCGAAGCTGGTATCAAATATCCCGCCGCCAATCGGGACGTTCCTCTTGTCCGGCTCAGAGTGGAGGTCATAGCTCACCGTCTCCCAACACCGCAAGTTGTTACACTCGAAATAGACCTGCTTCTCTGTGAAGATCAAACGCCGTCTAGAAAATAGACCCTCTTGGTAGGTCCAGGCCCTGCTGGCCCACATTGACGTCCTGATCGCCGTCACAGGGTCCCCAAGGCTTGACACCCAAACTTGTCCGTTCAGACGGATCGCTGGCTGTGCTGGTCTCGTTCTTAGACCAACTCCAGGCAGTCCAAAGGAAGCATCCTCTCCACAGGCTGCTACGATGGTGCAGAACGCGGCGCTATAGATCATGTTCATGATGGAAATTTGCTGTGCGAGTTCGGTAGCGCTGGACTGGTCGATGCAATACTTGTCTACCCATAGGTATTTGAGATTAAGTCGTAGCACTACTTGCAACGCGTCTTCGATGGTTCTTGGCACAGTTTCCGGCAAGGAGGACCGGTTTAGGACTGTCGATTCGGCGGCATGGGACTTGCCCCATACGTAGCTAAGAGCTACGTATGTGGCATCCCTGGGTGCTTTTACGACTTGTCTTGTTTGGCAGTCTATCAGCTTCAAGCCAGAGATGTCTTGCAAGATCATTTGATCCGGGGGTGCGCATGAGGCTGAGTGATGATTCCGACACTGAAGTAACCAGCTTTGCAAGATGGAAAAGTCGATCGAGGTAGGGCTGATTTCGCGGATAGCAGGCCACTTGGACTTTTTCGAGTTTTCATCAACCGGCAGGATGCAGCAATCAGGGGTAAAGGAAGATCCGCTTGGACTCCCAGAAGGTTGAAGTCGAATAGATACCCGCCTTGCAAGGTATCTACGAGATGCCAACCGAATGCGAGTGGTAATGATACTGTCTCGAGATTATACACAATCTCAGTGTTCAAACCTAGCGGCGACGGAGTTGAATATCCGATAGATGCTGTCGTCGCCAGAAACCGACACAGGGGACAGGCGGAACCCATTCTGCCCTTCAAGCGTAATCGATCAGGTCGACTGTCCTCTGATCGTAGAAAGGCGCTGAGATCGAGGGAGGCACATTGGGCACAAAGATGCTCACTGGTTGTCTCGGGCAGGGGAATTGGCCGCTCCATCAGCGAGATGGGTCCCTTGGGGGTTGAGCAAGTACATGTTGTCATTGTGAATTGGACACTTCTGGGAGAAATATTGATCAAGCCTGGGTAGACAGGCAAGCTGAGGTGAGATATACCTTTTGCTGCCTGTATGGTTGCGGGGTAGTTATGCAGTAGAGTCAAACATGTATATAACGGTCCTGGGTGTATCAAAATGCAGGCTTATATACCCTAGAATTATCTTGTGGCTGCCAATATTGTCTTAAGTAGACCCTCCTATTCATCTAATGGCTTCCCATGCATGCTGTCTTGGCCAATTAAAGAGGTATTCCCTGCTTAGTAAACAGGTGTGAGCAGGAAATGCAGAAAGTCTACCGTGGTATGGAAACTGACCTCGTCAAACGGCAAATGTTAATATGAGTTGGACAGTGCGGCAGTCGTTGAAGCCTCTTCGTATGGTGAAGGGATGGGCAGTGAGTCGTGGGATAGCGTCCCATTCCTGCCCGTCCAACGAGGGAGCATCGATGGCAAAACTGTCTGGTGGGAGGATGAGGGGTGAAGACGCCCAGTTGTCGCTGGGGAGATTACCGGTGTGAGATCCTTGCGTCGGCTGGTGGCTCTGGTCCAGAGAGATGTAATGGGTTTCGTCCCGGAGAGTGGTAAAGGAAATGTTCAAAACCGTCTCTGGATACAGCAATGAGTCGGGTGAATTCCCTTGGGGAACCAACCAAGATAGGAGTGTGGCTTCCTTGGTGCCCGTGCTGGTGCTGGTGCTGACTGATGTGCAGAAACTGTCGTCGAACACAGCGGGAAATACGCTATCCGATCCTGGTAGCATAGAGCAACTAGAGTCGTCCAAGTTTGGAAGAAAGACTGAGGGATCCATGGTGTCGAGGTCAAGGGGCGTTTGGTGCTCATATTCGGCCGCCTCCAGTATTCTGCTTAAACAATGAGCCTCTGATCTTTCCAGAATATTAAAATCGGGACTTGCCGGTGAGTTATCAAACACAGCCTCCGTCCACGAGAAGTTGTCTCGATGAGATTCAGGAGGCTGTGGGTTTGGGTCTGGAGATGCAACGCCCAGTTGTTGTCTCGTACCCGACGTAGGGGCCATGATGGCTGTGGGATCTTCTAAAGAAGAGGATGAAGTCTCGGGAGGAGAAGCGCATTGGTGTGGGGAGCGTCTTCTGGCTCTTGATTTCCGCTGAGAACGAGCAAGCTGTGCACGTCTTCGTTCGAGCCTCTCGCTAACGGATATTTGGAGAGCTGGTCGTCCGCGTTTGGCCATCGTGCTCAGAAGAAAGGGAATCTTGGTCAGAAGGAAGGACGTTGACAAGCGTGAGATCGGAGGATTGGAGGAAATAAATGTTGACAGGATGAGGACCCGCTCAACTCTCATTTTTTGTTGACATCCTGGATGCCTTCCTAAAACGGAAAGGATTCCCAGATAACGGGGACGCTAAAGCTACTCCGGAACTAATCACAATCAATAACGATTCTCCCTCTTCCATGGCTCACGCAACTCAGCATGAAACTCTTCTTCTGCTCATCATCAAGTGCAACTCCTCGATGATCAACATCTCCTTGAACCAGATCTACCATACATGTTCCGCAATTTCCAACGTGGCAGGATGATTCGACGTCGAAACCTGCCTCTTTCAAGACGTCTAGTAATGACTTTTTTGCTGGTACGGGCAATATTTGCTTGGTTGATTTGAGTTGGACTTCGAATGGTTCCATGGGCCCTTCTTCTGGACCTTCGAATGATTCAAAGTGTAAAGCAGTGCTCGGGTAGCCCATCGCCGTTGTGCGGTTCTTCAAAGCTTTGAGCAATGAGCTTGGTCCGCATGAATAAATCTTAACAGCCGAGTCGCTTCCATTCCACGCAGGAATTATCTTATCGAGATTGAGTTGCAGACCCTCGTCTTTGGCATATACCGTGGTGCAGTGGCTGGGTAGCTGATCCAGATAGGCGGCGTCATGACGACTGCGTACGGCATAGTGTATTTCCAGTGAAGCCGACGCACCCAGAAGTGATTTGATCGTCAACATGAATGCAGTAACTCCTATACCGCCGATGACGAAGATGTGCTTTGCTTGCCGAAGGTTTCGTTCAGAGTCAAGTTTTGACGATGATTTCCCACTTGCCACCTCAAAAACGTCTCCGACCTTGGCTTCTTGGTGCAAGAAACGAGATCCACCTCGAGAATTGTCGGCTCGAGCTATACCGAGCTCAAATTTGCCAAAGTCGCCTGACACGACCGAGTACGCCCGGGTATAGCAAAAGTCGGGTCCAAACTTGAGTCGAACATGGGGAAACAAAGGAAGAGAAACATCTTGATTGGGATCCTTATCCACTTCATCAAAGACGAATTTGCAGATTCTCGGCGTCAGTGCTGTCTTTTCGATAAGTTTGAATGGTTTCCACTCCATGGGGATAGCACCGAGACGCCCACTCATGTCTTCAACCCCTTTTGTGAGTCGGGAGGTAAAAAGGTGGACAAGCTCGTCTGCAAGTCCAGGAAGCTGACAGAGCTCGAGGAGTGCATCTCTGTTATTTGTGTCGTGGTATAATATCTGTTGGACTCGAGAGACGGACCATGTTGGGTTGATGCGCTTTTCCAGCTCCAACTCGTCGCCAACCTCGACATGCCCAGGTTTGATCACGCGGTAATACCAGCCAGTCCGTCCACTATTTTGAGAAGAGCTGGAGGCTTTCTTGTACTGAAACCGATGGTTGAGCTTGAAGCAAGGTTGTCGAGGTAACGAAACCTGGAGAATGACCTCGCTTCCAAGACGAAAAGTGTCGCCGATGCAGACATTCTCTTCGCTCATATATGCCGACGAAATATTTTCCCCGAATCCTCCGATTTGAAACAAATGTGCTCGACCGGGGGCTTCCTCATTCCACGTCTCATAGTGACGGGAGCAATACTGCATAACAGCCTTATCCGGACCTCCATGCGTATCATGGGCTTGTTCATCCCCGTCAAATCCTAGGGGGTTGAGTAGGACTTTTCCGTTTCGTGGGTGCTTGTTGATGGCAGAGCGGATCTTGGCGGTTCCGAGATTCCGTATCTTGCCTGTTCTGAGGCTGAGAATGACGTCTTTGGGAGGGAGTGGTACGAAAGTGGTTGAAGGAGAGGATAGTTGGGTAGAAAGAGCAGGGGTCGTGCATGTCAAGGACATTTTCGTGAAGTTTATTAGATTGCTCGGCTGCGGGCGTCGATCAAGTTGAGGGCATTGAGCTTGATATTTATAATCCCCCTGCCGTGTAGAGATTTAGTTACGACTAAATTTGGAAGTGAATGTCAACAATAAAAGTGAGATGGAACTTGTCAACAAAAAAGGAGGGCCTGGGTTTAAAGATGGCTAAGATAGGCGGCGAGAGTGGGGGAGTCTGGCGGACATTCCCACCCTAGACCAACATCCCGAACGAAGATGCCGACTCACTTCCCGAGACTTCGAGTTTGCGGGGAAAGATATTTTAGCGCCTCAAATGGAGAAGAAATGAACGACCATAGGTAATCAGAAACGGGACTTGTCCCGGCAGTGATAAAATGCCGTTTAGCCGAGAAGGAAGGGGAAGAGTTGGTTGCATATTGAGTTGAGTTTGGTAAAATCTAGGAGGGTTTCTGCACTGAAGTAGTATAGTGTTGTGGACAAAGAGGCGTATTAATGGGCTACTTTAAAAGGTAGAACTATACTATGATATAAAATAATTATATCTAGGCTATTTTATTAATTCATAAACGAACACGTTGTGAATCGAATTAATTTTATGGTAGGAATTTATAATTGGTCAAAACTCCTCCCCATCAGGTCACCTGACTGGCTTTCTTTGGTCCTGTCAGCTTCAGCCCCAGCCAGAAGTGAGGCTGTCCTAGACCTTTCACTCCTTCGCCTGTGGTCTTTCCGCAAGACCTCCATGCATTTGAGGTTACTAGAACATTTTTGAATGCATTCTTCCGCATCTCGATACATCATATAACAACGATGGACCCTACCGATCCCCAACCGCGATATGAGCACACGGTATCAGAGGACACGGTCCTTGCGCTCCACCAGCTTTGCCGTACGTGCCAAGACTTCGTCCACCGCTCTCTTCTTCTTACAAAGATGTCACGGGGCAGTGAGATCAAATTCTCAACCTCTGAGACGACGCCCCTCTGTTCGGTAGACCAGCTTCGAGCAGGCTACCTCGGTGGCTGCCACTTCTGCGCTCTAGTCTGGGATCGTGCAGGAGGTCATCTTCTGTGTTCAACAAAGAGGTCTCTTGCTTCTGATGACATCATCGAAGTGCAACTAACGGCAAGGAACTGGGAGACTGAGCGGAGAATGTGGGACGAGCCGCGTAGCCTTCAGGTTCGTTGGTGGAAAGTCGTTCCGCCTGCCATGTATAATTTCTCGCCTCCATGTTGAGACCTTGATGCTAATTTTGAAGTTTAGCGGGGATGACGGAGTGATTGTTATGGATATACCAGCTCTACGGGGCAATAGACGCACTGGCAAAGAGTCCAACAAGAAGATGAGGGGTTCCGGAGACGTAAATCTCTACATATACCCTTGCAATTGTAAGTTGACCCAAGGTATTATTCATGTTGGCTTGCCCTAACAGTAATTTCTAGCCCCAAAGTTGAACCCAGCAACTCTCAGCATGTCAAGCAACTCGATCTCGTCAAAGCATGACTTAAAGCTAGAACAAATCAGAACTTGGTTTCATAATTGTGCCAGTAACCACAACAACTGTCGTAGGTTTTCTGACCTAGTCGCTCCACAAAACCAGCTACCCTCACGAGTCCTTGATATACATGGCTCAAGAGTTAAGCTCGAATGCTTAGTTCAAGACATACCGGACTTTGAATATGTGACACTCAGCCACATGTGGGGTCCAGATCCTACAGCATGCCTTCGTCTCAAGCAAGCTTCCTTGGAGGAATTTAAGGTCCGTATACCAGAGGACCAGCTACCTGGAAAGTATCTAGACGCCATGCGAGTTGCTAGGGCATTAGGGTTCCGATATATATGGATCGACTCACTTTGCATCATACAGGACTCCGCAGAGGACTGGGAAAGAGAGGCTGTCAAGATGGCTAGTGTCTACGGACGCACCAGCTGCAACATTTCGTATGTCTGCCCACCATCAACTGATAGGGGGAAACATCTACGAGATCCAAGAATCGAGCTCCCATGCAAGCTACGGCTGCCACCCAAGACGTCGAAAAGTTCTCATCACCACACCGACCTGGTGGTTCAAGACTCTCCAGGGTTCATAAGGGAATACTGGTCGCCTACATCGCATAAAGAAGAATGGCCCATACTATCACGGGCGTGGGTATTCCAAGAACGACTTCTCTGCCCTCGGAATATCTATTATGGTCATTCCCGACTGATATGGGAATGCTGCGAGACCTTCGACGACGAGCTATACGGGGAGGCAAAGAAGAACCCAGAGGCCAAGATGAAGGTACACGACCTATTCGCTGCATCTGGTGTCGGGACGAGGGACTTCCCTGGCGACTTTGAGACTCAATGGACACGACTTGTTAAGGATTATCGCACCGAGAGCTTGACGTATGAGACGGATCGGGCCATCGCTTTTGCAGGTATCGCTCGAGCGATCCAAGGTCAGACCAAAATAACGTATCTTGCCGGGATCTGGAAGGAGTTTGCGGAATTTGAACTCCTGTGGATTGTTCGTCGGCCTGAAGCTCTCTCGCATGAGACGAATAGAAAACTGGCCGAACAGCAAAAACTGGCAGCCCCATCCTGGTCTTGGTTCTCAATCGCTACTCTCCCTCAGGAGTCACGCTTAGCGACCGATTCGGTTGGCTTCACAATCTGCACTTCGATGGCCATGGAATCCCCCTATGTCGCATATAAGGCTCAAGTAGTATCCTGGCATCACCCTCACGACACGGAAGCCCTGTTTCACAAGTTTGATGGCATAACGTTAGTACTCAGAGCCCGAAAGGTTCAGAGCAAGATGGAGTGGGTTGGAAAAGAGATCAGGCTGTCCTCGAATGGAGACTATCCCTTCCAAGACTGCGGAAAGCTAGGGCCCAAGCACTCTATGTCATATTCTCATGACGATGGTTCCATCCTGCCAGGCTCTCCGCTACCCACTAACTCGTTCATGGTTTTAACCATATTCACGGCATCCAGAAGTGGCGGAAAGACGATCAAGGAGTCTCAGATACCTATTACGCAGGGGGATGATCGTGATGAGAACGTTGAGACGCAGTGGAATTATGCAGGGCTGGTAGTGGTGCCGGCTGCTGAAGGCCCTGGTGGAGAGGAGCGTTGGAGACGAATTGGCGCCTTCATGTATTCCAATAGTGCAGACGGGAAGATTCAGGTCACCACGCCTTTTCGGATTGATGAAAGTCAAGAAGAGGATATCGTTCTTATTTAATTCCAGGCTTTGGTCCCCTTGCTTCTGGCTATACCTTCATGGCAACTGACCCAGCGTAGTTGCTTAACAACCCCCTTGCGAAAATTCTTACCATTGGGAAATTTTGGCGCTCCCACGTTTTTCTTTCCTCTATCTGCGTTTTCATCGAGTTTCACTAGGCACCAACTTGTGTCACCGTTTGGGTGGCGCCGTCACAGAAGCTTATGTGGAGGCCATGACAAAGGCGACAAGCTGATTTGTCCAGTCTCACTGAGGGTTTTTTCCTTATCCAACAACAGTCTCAAGGACGCGACGTAATTCCCAATGGACCACCCAACAGGAGCGGCACCCTCTGAAGCAAATCATGTACCATCTTGGCACCTAATATCGAGAGTTGTCGTGGACTTGGACGCAACATACATCCCCTCAGGAGGCCCAGAGGATGAATCCCAAGCGAAACGGCTCATCATCGTTGGCGACGTTCACGGTCATCTCTCAGAGCTCAAAAAGCTACTCGAAAAAGTCAAATTTGACAGGAGCAATGGCGATCACCTCATATTTGTCGGCGACTTGGTCAACAAGGGTCCCGATAGTGCGGGTGTAGTGCAGCTGGCCATAGATCTAGGCGCCAGCGCCGTGAGGGGGAACAACGAAGACAGGGTTCTTGCGGCTCATGCGGCCTTGAAAAGGGACCCGAATTTGAAGATTCAGACTGAAAAGCCCGTCGAAGAGAGTACGTCAGGTGAGAAGGCTGTGTCGCCTGCCAAGGAGGAAACTACTCCCGAGCCTCACGATCCCCAAAGCCTCAAGAGATACAGCGCCGAGAAGGACTTTACAACAGTGGCTTTGCTGAACGAGGAGCAAATCTCTTGGCTATCATCCCTACCGCTCATCCTGCGCATCCCCTTGAAAGGTGGTGTCACTCTACCTTGGAATGCGGGAACACTCCTCATCGCGCATGCTGGCCTAGTACCTCATCTACCATTGGAGGAACAAGACCACTGGGCGGTTATGAATATGCGCGGCCTTGTGTACCCCGACCCAGATGTCGAGGTGGAAGAGATCCGAGCTGATGTGGTGAAAGGGGTTCGATCTCGTATCCGCAGACTCATTGCTCTCCAGGAGATAACAGAGGAAGCAATCAAGGTCAAGTGGGCACAGCTAGATGAATCGCTCAACGAAGGACGCGGATACAGTGGTCATTATCGAGATGGGCTCGTCGGATGGCCACTCGAAAGTCGTGAGGGTGACTGGTGGTGCGTCGCTTGGAGCCGAGCCCAAAACTCGATCAAGGCTCCTGAGGAGAGGAGCATCGTTGTGTATGGCCATGACGCCAAGGTTGGACTCCAGGTTGAGCCAGAGATGGATATTCAAGTCAAGATGGCGGAAGGAGGCGAGACAATTAAGGGACAGCGGTATGCGTTTGGGCTCGATTCGGGGTGTGTGTACGGGAACCAGTTATCGGCCATGGTTGTAGAGAGGAGTTCTGGTGGAGGACTGTCGCATTCGATCGTTCAGGTAGGTTGCGTAAAGGAGGATAAAGAGGAATAGAGCAACAATAAGATTTCACCTACCTCCCAGCAATATTATTGAATTGCCATGCTTCCGACTATTCAGAAGGGGCGGCTACATGGCACTCGCAAATTACATCATTGGTATGATTTGCCATGTGTTTTCTCAACCCCTTTGCCTCGGCATAGGCACGTTATTACGGAGCGGTGCCAGGCCCGAAAACTCGGCTCCGGTATGGGGCCGAGAAAAGCTATTTTCGCGCCCTACGCCCTACGCCTCACGCCCTACGCCCGCGCCTATCAGATGCCGAGATTAGCTGCTCTGCCGTGAACCCACAGCGGCTCGAATCGTTGGTACCGGATGCCGTAAACTTCTAGAAGGCGCGGGAAGGAATTGAATCATGTTGGGATATATGATGCGAAACTCAACTGCTAACTACTTGGGGAGTATTATGCACAGCATTTTACCTTGCCAGTAATATGTACTACGGAACGAAAATGACACCATTTGTACTTCATATATCTACATTGATTACTATTCCCAACTCTCTGGGCTTCGACATCCTCAAAAATCACGCCTTGTGCTCCATAGCCATGGGCGTAAGGCGTGTTGCCATGAGCCGGACTCGCCGCAAGCCTGGCAGAAATTGCGATTCAAGGACGCCTTTCACTTGACATTTTCTGTATGCCTCTGTTCATTAAAACGCCTTTTATTTGATATTTTCTGAACGCCTTTGTTCATTAAAATGCCTTTCCCTTGACACTTTCTCTGTGCTTCTGTTCATGAAAACCGTGCTTTTTTTTTCTGAGGTTCCAGATATAAAGAGGTGAGTTGGTCATGGCCTGCTGTAGCCGAGTCTCGCCACGTGGGCTTCACACTTACACATCAAAGCACTTTACTTGGACAAGAACCATGACTGTCAAGGCTAGACAACCTCGTGTCCATGTCCTCGGACTAGGAAGCATTGGCACATTTGCTGCACATTCGCTCGCCGAGGTGCCTCCTCCTCTTACTCCATCGATTACCTTGCTCCTTCATCGAGCTTCTCTTGTCGACAATTTCGTTGACAGTGGAAGTAAAATCACGATTGAGACGAGAGAAGGCGATATTGTCGACCACAGCAATTACAATCTCGAGGTTTGGCAAGACGAACAATGGCATCGGCACGAATCAACGCAGTTGGGACCTGTCACGGACGAGGTTATCGACAACCTCATCGTTTCGACAAAAACCACCCAGACTGCATCGGCTTTGAGGCCACTCAAACACAGACTCAATGCCTCTTCATACGTTTTGTTCCTCCAAAACGGATCGGGCATGATCGAGGACGTGAACAAGCACGTTTTTACAGACGAAGAAACACGGCCGAACTACATCACCGGTGTAATATCGCATGGTGTCACACTCAACTCTCCATTCAACATTGTTCATACGGGGTTTGCGGCAACGTCTCTAGGTTTAGTCCCCAGGAGCGCGAAGGCCGTGGAGAAGAGCACAGGCCTTATTCCATATCTGCTAGAAGCTCTACCTCTGGTGCCACGGCTCAACGCGACGTCATACACATTTTCCGGCGTTTTCCAGATCCAGCTGGAAAAGCTCACGGTCAATGCCTTTTGCAATCCGCTTTGTGCGCTCAATGACGCCAAGAACGGATTCCTGTTCACGATTCCCGAGACGCGGCGGGCTATCCTCACCGAGATATCTCAAGTTGTCTACGCACTTCCTGAATTGCGCGGCATGCCTGGTGTGTTGGAGCGATTCTCAGTGGATAAACTGGAAGCGACTGTGAATGGCATCATTCAGAAAACGGCAGAGACAACTTGCTCAATGGTGGTGGATTTACGACGGGGGCAAAAGACAGAAATTGAGTTCATCAATGGATATTGGTGTCGAAGAGGAAGAGAGGTTGGTGTACCAACACCAATCAATGACGATCTTGTAAGACAGATTTTGCATCGACAGGGCGATGAAGAGCTGGCAAAGAATTATCTGTAAAGGAAATGGCAGGGAAGAGGAAAATGGCGTAAAAATAGACATAGACAGTTGGTACAATATTACAACCTCATTACTTTCAATTGGAGATATTGGAGACGCTGCGCCCTTCAGCCGAGGTATTTGAGATGGCTTCGGTTTGCTGCGGGGGCCGTTTGCACAAGACTCGGAATCATCAAAAACGCCGAGGTCGGATTTAACGCGATCATTGGTATAAACATGCTTCATTCCCGGGCTTAAGAATCACAATAAGACACCGTCCATCCCCTCTCTTAGACTTCTGCCCGCTATGTTCAGAACGCATCGCCAATTATTACGGCAGTGGAAGAGTCTCAGTGCCAGTCCATTTGTGCAACTTGGAAAACGGAATACATCAATCCGAATGTCGTCATTCTACCGAGTGGTTGAACATACGGTCAACTGCTGCCATACCAGAGATCATGTTGCAGCGACCGCTCATGGCGATTCCGACACCCCAAAGCTTGCGGTGAAGCAGTACATTCCTCTCGATAACCCGGATCCACAACCGGGTGATGTCACCATCATTGGAGCTCATGCGAATGGCTTCCCCAAGGTAAGTGTTACGGGGCTGGTCAGAAATCATCTCTAACTGGTAGTAGGAACTGTATGAGCCTCTCTGGGATGAAATATACCAGCGATCAGCCAAGAATGGCTTACGCATCAGGTCGGTCTGGATAGCGGATGCGTGGAACCAAGGCCAGTCGGGCGTCATCAATGAGAAGATACTCGGGAATGATCGTAAGTCAAGGTCGCGTAGGCATGATCAGCACTGACTGTTCGCAGCTAGTTGGTCAGATCACGCGAGAGATCTGATGAATCTGATCAACCAGAAGCAAGGCTCTATACCTCACCCAATTGTGGGAATAGGCCACAGCATGGGTGGTACCCAACTGTAAGCGACCTCTCCTTATCCAAACGGCATCCTCTAACAGCATGTACAGTTCCCTCCTCTCTCTCAACCACCCACGTCTGCTTCGATCTCTCGTCCTGATCGACCCCGTCATTCAGGCACCCAATGGGAGCATCCCCCCAGCAATAGCCTCCACCCCTCGTCGAGACATTTGGCCATCCAGAGAAGCCGCAGCAGGACGGTTCCGAGGAGGCAAGTTTTTCCAATCATGGGACCCTCGTGTTCTCGATCTCTGGATTAAGCATGGTCTTCGCCAAGCCCCGACAGAGTTGTACCCTTCAGAGGCGGAAAAACCTGACGAGCGCGTTACTCTCACGACCTCGAAACACCAAGAATTGTTCATGTTCCTTAGACCGACATACCGGGGTATTCCGGGGGAGGAGTACAGTGACCAAGATCCAGTTGCTGATCAAGAATACCCTGGCTACCCGTTTTACCGTCCTGAACCACTCCAGGTCTTCCGCCGTCTCCCCGAACTGCGCCCCAGCACACTGTACGTATTTGGAGACAAGTCCGAATTATCACCGTTAGAACAGCGCGAAGCAAAGATGTCAAGAACGGGTACAGGCGTCGGAGGTAGTGGTGGTGCAGCCGCTGGTCGAGTCAAGGAGGTGGTTCTGGACTGCGGACACCTCGTCGCTATGGAAAAGGTCCAAGAGTGTGCAGACTCAATCACGGCATTTCTAGGGCGCGAGATGGATAGATGGCGACGAGAGAAGGAAGAATTTGAGAAATTCTGGAACGGAAAGACTAGAAGGGAACAGATTACGATCGATGAGCATTGGGCGGACAGGGTTAAGCCTTCAGGGCCGGCTGGAAAGGTGAAGCTTTGATATGGCGCTGATGGTAGACATGGAATTAGATCTTAGAAACTGTAGAAATTCTTACACAGATCGTTCAAAGGGCCTCCTATTCCGTGTACTGTAGAATGAGCTAACCACCTGTGATTATGAATCAACAAGCACCATCTCATGAAAGTCAAATGACAAGGAGGACATTGAAGCCTATTTATTGGCCGCCCTTCGCAAGCCGTTTACATGCTTCCAACTAGCCCCTTTACGGAATAGCAGAGTGGAGTGAGCCGACTCCGATCCCGGGAAACGCAAACTCGTTGGTCGCCCCCGACTTCAAAGCACCCATGACCCCATCCACTTTTGCATTTCCCAAGATCATGAGCGAGGGTGAGTCGGCTTCTTGCAGCACGAACTGCTTTGGAAACCATCTAGAAGCCTTTTGTTCTTCGAAAAACCGATAGGTCCACTCATGGCGTCACACGATGATGACGGTGCAGCTGCAAGGCGTCCAGTCGCAGATGACATCGAGGGCGATAGTAAGCAGCATTTCACATATTCAAGACATTATTACTAATTTTTATGGTCAGTTATGAGGTTCTCCGAGTTGGACTTTGCGAGGCTTGGACTGGCGACACAGCTCAACAATAACGCCCTTGGTGCTGATAAGCAGAACCACTTCCTCCCCCTACAACCATCCTACCCAACCCGACAATCATCAAATCAAAGCTTATTGACCGAGAACATTACAAACTTGGCTTCTCCGGTTGTCCCAGGGGCCCTCCCGCCTGCAGTATCCCAGGACCTATCCCTCGACTTTCAGCCGTTGGATCCCGCCTTATCATCCACAATCCTCGTGCGAGATTCCCCACGGTCAGAAAGTAGGGGAAGGTCTGGAAGATCAACTCGACACTCGAATTATGTCAACTCGTATCAACAGCCTGGTCTTCCACGACGAAGGAGTCGATATCTCCGTAATCAACCGCAACCCCCCACCGAACCGATAACAATACCCGCCCCGAGCAAATCAACGGATACTGGTTTAGATCCTATGCAAAGATGGCAAGACTCACCACCGGAGGCTGAGCCAGCATCCCTATCCGCCATTGCCGACGCTCTAGAGAAGACACCACTACGGAATCGTTCTGCGGCCGGAAGCCCTGGCAGTCAACATTTGGGAAGTCGTGCTGCTTCGACTGTCAGTTTCGGAAGTGGAACGAGCTGCTCTTCGGTTTCCGTTGCATCCGCCAGCTCGATAACACACCGAAATTCATCCCGTGGACGAGTTACGAAGCGAACGAGAACACCGGCTACGAAGGGAAAGGAAGCAGGAAAGAGAGTCTTTCCTTGTACGTTCTGCTGTGATTCTTTCAAGAGCAAGTATGACTGGGCCAGACACGAAAAGTCACTTCACCTTAACCTTCAAGGTTGGCGGTGTACTCCCTTCGGTGGAACAGTCGTCTCTCCAAGCACAGGGAGGAGTCATTGCGCTTATTGCAGTTTACTTGACCCGACGCCAGAGCATCTCAGCTCCCACAATCACGAGAGCTGTCAGAATTCGGCACCAAATCACTTCTTCAGCCGCAAGGATCATCTCGTCCAGCATCTAAGGCTTGTTCATCACGTTGAGACAATGCCCATCATCGACTCGTGGAAAGTTGAAGGGCCACCCGTGTCATCGAGATGCGGCTTTTGCAGTATCCAACTGCACACTTGGCAAGAACGCGTTGATCATCTCACGAAGCATTTCCGTTCTGGGGCAACTATGGATAGTTGGAAAGGGGAGCATTGTTTTCAGCCTTCGATTGCCGCTCAGGTCACCAACGCTATCCCGCCGTATCTCATTGCAGCCGAGTCTCGAGCTCTAGTGCCATTCTCCAGTACTGACCCAGGTACCAAGGATCATCTGTCCCAGATCAAGCACGCAACTCAGCAAAGCTTTGGGCAGTGGGACGATGGAGGTGCTATGGTAATGAGTGGCTCGGAGCCATCACCGCAGTCAAGCACACAGCAAGGTTCTTTAGACGGTATCAACGAAAGCTCACCCTCAATGATGTACCCCGACGTCCTAGCTTTACATCTCGGCCGCTATGCCCAAGAGAAGATGAAGCAAGGCATCATCCCAACGGACAGGATGTTTCAGGAGGAGGCGAGGAGGATCATGTTTGACTCGGTGGACCCGTGGGATCAAACTATTGCCGACAACGACGACTGGTTGTCGTGCTTTCGCAGCCGTCATCTCAGAGATGCCCCGGGTAGTGGAGAGAACTCGGCATCCTAGGGTAGGAAACAAATGGTTCGTGTATGTATATGCTTTCCTAACGCCCTCGCTTTAACCTCAAAGGGTTCTGATTCTTTGTTGCCTGGCTCTTTTCCACTCCTTTCCCATTACTTCCATGGATATCATTGACCTTGACATAGATCCAATACCACAACGGTCTCCATTAAGTCCTATTTCCACCATGACCCGCACTCTCCGTCGGTAGCTCGGCTGGGGGTATAGGCTGGTAACTGTCAAGCTCCCATGCTTGTTGTTGCTGCTGAGGTGCCTTAAATGCTTCTCCTCCAGCTGCTGCACCTGCCTGCTTAGCCCTTCTCGCTCGAAGCACGAACCATAACAAGGCACCAAGTCCGGCCAAAGCGGCAACTCCAACACCAATTCCAATACCCGCCTTGGCTCCAGTGCTCAATCCCCCACCGCCTGACGGAGAAGACGTTTCAGTCGCACTACCAGTTTCCGCCGTACCGGACTCAGAAGTTCCAGAAGTTCCAGAGGCCTCAGCCGCTGAGGTATCCGACGTGGTGGATGCAAAATCGGAGGAATGCCATCGGATGGGAATGCCGATGGCGTTGGCTGCAGCTCCTTTGGCAGTTGACTTTTCCCAGTCTCCTCCGACGGTAGACACTGAATATATGACTTCAACTGTATCTGGGATCACGATCGTACATAAATCAGTGGTGTACCAAGGCCAATCTGTCTCTGTTTGGCAAGAGAATGAGCTGGATCACTGTCAGCACTACCCTCTTCAACAGCCATTACCTTCGTACCTTGGACAGCATGTCGCTCTCGTCTCACGACCTGATGTCGAACTACACGCAATCTCGAATCCGCTAGGACATATACCGGGAGAGTAATAAAAGGTTGAACCCAATTCCAAGCTGCTGGGGAAGCAGTCCGCGTCGCTCTGAGAAGGTCCCAGCTGCATGTACGTACACGCGCTGGGCTCACCACTGTTATCAAGGCATTGGACCTTATCGCCCGTATACCTATACTTGTAATACTGCGAACATGTCTTGGCAGGCGTAAAGGTTGTTGTGAGAGCCGGAACCTGTGATGTCATGATTTCCTTTGGAAGAAGGTGAATATCCACGGTCACTTATGCGGTCCGCTCGCGTGGGGGGAGATGGAAGTAGAAATAATTCGCGCACGCCCCTCTCGCCACACAAGGGGAGGTGATCCTTGATTGTGAACGCCAATGAGACGTCGTGCGACAGGGGGAACGATCGGCATCCTCATCCGCTTGGGTCCAATGATGCATGGGCTGAGATGCAGGACAGGGGTACCAGCCACCGGGCGAAGTTGGAGATGAGGGCTGTATCAAGGGGCTGGGCGGGCAGATGGAGCAATAGCTGGGGAAGAGACTGGGGAAGTTGAGGCGATCATGGAAAGTTAATCTTGAATTAATTCTCAATTATATGAGTCGTTCGGCAATAGGAGCATCATTTTTCTTATCCCCGATATGCAATTGCCGTATGTTCAACGATGGGGCAGGTGCGTCGCACAGCTGAGACCGGGTCGCGGCAGGTGCGAACGATGCTGTATTAAACAGCCCCCAACTCAGCCAACACGCCGATCCCACACTTGTGACCTCGCTTTTCAACCCAAGCCAGCATCCCAATCCTACCTCAAAATAGCGAAGCGATGCAGAATCAACCTTGCCCAGCCCGGAAAATACAAGTTACGCTCCGATTAGCCGCTGAGAATGCTGTGTGTGTGTGTGTGTGTGTGTGTGTGAGGGCGCTTGTGCAAAGAGCATGCCAACGCGCAAAGGAAACGAGGCTGTCGTGGCTGTGTGCGGGGATGGCAATTTGAGGCCTACTCCTCCGAGCCTGACAATGTCGGAACCTGATAACGACATGATGGCCCTCGAGGGGATCAGCAACCGTCAAGAATTCGAGAGTTTGTCCCGATGGCAGACTATGCGGCCTCGTGCAAGTACGATGAGATCGAGACGATCGGGCGGGGGAGATTTGGTGTCGTGAAGAAAGTCGAGAGGCGGATGGACCAGAGGGTGAGACGCCAGCCTAGTCCAGCCTAACCAGCAATTGCTAACCCGTCTCTAAGGAATTCGCCTGCAAAGTCATCACCGTCGTCCAGAGTCCCCATGATCCATCCATCAACGATGCCAAACACGAGTACGAAGTCCTTCGAGCCCTGCACCATCCCAACATTGTTGAGTATGTCGACTTTGAACGAACCGACCAGGAGGCCAAGATATACATGGAGCTCTGTCGCGGGGGGAATTTGAAAGACTGGATCAGGGCACGGAGGTTCGACTCGATGATGTTCAACACATTGCCTGCCATGGCTGATCAAGATACAGCGAGGAACCAGACTCTTACGTCCTAGAGCCTGCGCTATGGAGCATCATTCTCCAACTCACGTCCGCGCTAACGTACTGTCACTTCGGATGGAATCCCACTGGAGGAGAGATGGACTCATCCGTGACTCCCAATTTTCGCACAGTTCTGCATCGCGACCTGAAGCCTGCAAATGGTACAGCATCTGCTCCCTTGAAGAACACTGTTAATCATTTGACGTTAGTTCTCATCTCTTCCACTGACGGTCCTCTCGTGGTCAAGCTTGGTGACTTTGGTCTTGCCAAGTTCATGGACCTGGAGCATACTCTGTCCACGTTTGCTGGCACACGACCATACCTTGCGCCGGTTTGTATCCTCTTTTTGCCAGCAATTATTTCCACGTGTCTGACCAAACTTAGGAGATTGTCGAGAATGAGGCCACCGGTCGGGTCAAGTGGACCAAGCATTCCGACGTCTACTCTCTCGGGTGTAAACCATCACCGTCAAACGCCATGGAGAGTCATCACTAACTTGCACAGGCATTGTATACGAAATTTGTACCCTTGAGTTACTCTTGAACAGCATGAAGGCAGACCCCCAGCGGATACCGACCGTCTACTCCGATAGCGTACGAGGCTTCATCGCGAGATGCCTCTCCAGAGAGCCTTCCCACCGACCTGATGCCCGTGAATTATTCCAATGGGCATCGCGATGTTGCGGTAGCAGAGCAACTGCACCAGGAGAGATGGTTGAGTCGCTAACAGCCAATCCCTCAACCATCGGACTGCTTGACCAACAACTCTTCGAAGGTGTCAGGTCCCACTCAGAGTTCTCTCACAGACCTATCGTCCATGTTCAGATCTCAAACCAGCAAAACTTCTGGATCGACACCAGGCCCTTTGCAGAGCCTCTCGGGAAAGCATTTACCTGGCCTATAAAACACAGAGGCGGAATTCAGGTGTTCAACCAACCAAGCGACAAGAATGAAGCCCTCGCCACTCTCCAGCATGGTGTCATGACTCTCCTCCAACTGGGAGGGTTCGATCCCTCAAGCCCTTCCTTCTCTACTGAAGCCGCATTCAGCTGGGCTATCAGACACGGCCTTTGGAACGTAGTAAGACTCCTCATGGGGCAAGGGCCGTCTATCGAATCAAAAGTGTGGTTCCGAGACCAGAGGGGTCATCGAATCGACCGCCTCACGCAAAGCAGCTTCGAAGCGTACAGCAAGCTCATCGGCGCCATATCTTCTCTAGGGGTAATGAATGCGGATGAAGAGCAGGCCCTCGATCTCCTCATGACACCTGTACACCATGCAACCCTACAGCGTAACCGAGACGTCCTGGATCTCCTCATCAACGCCGGCGCCGGCATCAACGCTGCAGCGATCTTCAATACTAAGCCGAGGCTCAAGCTGAGCGCCCTGGTGATTGCGGCGGCAGTGGGTGATGAATGGATCATCGGGAAGCTGCTGGACGCTGGCGCCGATCCCTCGCAAACCTTCGGGGCTGACATCGTAAGTCCCCTGATCATCGCCGTCAAGATGGGACTGTCGGAGAGCATCATCAAGCTTCTGGTCGAACGAGGTGCTGGGGCGCGCCTAGCAGCAAACAGAATGCCGATTTCCCTAAACGCCATGGCCTGGACGGGGGAAGAAGCCATCAAGGCCATCCTCCTAGATTGTGTCGATACTAGCTCGGAGAACGCTCGAGCCAAGGACCTCGAAATTCCTCTTCAGCGTGTTCTCAGCGACGCAGCCTTTTCCAAACACCATACCATCCTACGAAAGCTGCTAGACAGGGGCATTGCGAGAGAGTACCCAGGTTTCAGGGGCCGATCGCCATTCTTGCTGGCTGCCGCCAACGGCGACCTCGAACTCATGAAGCTACTCATTGACAGAGGAGTCAATACCAAAGCCACCGACGAGGAAGGATGCACTGCGTTTCATCTGGTGGCTAAGTCCTCGGCTGATGAAAAGACAAAGGAAGAGGCAGTGGAGCTCCTCATCAAAGTGGGTGCTGACATCAATGCCCGAGACAACCGACAATCTACCCCTCTCATCTTTTCCGTGCGCCAAGGCTCACCATCCAACGAAAAGATGACCAGTACACTTCTCAAGCACGGAGCAGATGTCCATGCACTAGACGAGCAGGGCAGCACTTCGTGAATGCACGCTTCCATGCTAGGCAGTATTGGCATCATGAAGATGTTGCTCCAAGCAGGCGTTGACGTGACTGTTCGCAACAAGAAAGGACGCACCGCCTTAGGTTTTGCTGCCGTAGCTGACAGCGACCATGAAGCTCGTTTCAAGTTACTGCAAGAGCACGGCGCTGAAATAACCACCATGGCAGACGTGAATGAAACCGTGGTTCACAATGCCATCCCGCATTGCACGGTGAACGCCGTGGAGGAGCTGTTCAAGTTATACCCAGCTGCGCTTGACTCAGCACATCACAGAGCGACAGACAACATGAATGCTCTGGATATAGCTGCGGCAAACGGCAAACGGGAGCACCTCGAGTTCTTGTTAGAGAAGATGATGGGTTTGGACATGGACTCGAAGAGTTGGGTACTCTACTACGCGATCGTTGGAGAAAGCGTAGCCTGTGTCAGTCTCGTGATATCGACATTCACTGACCTGATCTCGAGGGCATTCAAGCTGCCCAAGCCAAAGGGAGAAGGGCTCCCTACCATCTCAACACCCCTTCATGAGGCTTCCTACAGAAACCCCGAGGTTGCTCTTCTGATTCTAGAACATGGAGCTGATGTTACAGCCCTTAACGACCTCGGGGGCCCTGCGTTACATGACGCTGTCGGTGCTGACAACGTCAGTGTGGTTCGGGAGCTCCTCCAGAGAGGAAAGGAAACCGTGTCTTGGACGTCAAAGGTGTACCACAACTTTGAGACCGGGCATATAGAAAACGGTCAGCCGCCATGGATGCTGACGGCGATTCACATCGCTGCGGCTCGAGGAGCGACGGAAGCGTTGGAAGCACTACTCGCGACCGGAGCAAACATTGACGAGCCCACACACGACGAGCATGGATTCACACCACTACATGTCGCCATCTCTTGTCATCAGGGTGCTGCTTTCCGCTTCCTGATCAGTAAAGGTGCGGACCGCGACAATGCATCGAAAAAATCCCAGACCACGCCGCTCTTGCTCGCGCTCAACAGAGGATTTGAGGGAATAGCCGTAGATCTCATTTACCTCGGGGCTCAAACCACTTGGACAATGTCAAATGGGTCTACAATTACCGCGCTGAATATTGCAGCCGTGGAGGGATTCGTGAGGGTGACTGGTGCTCTCCTTGGGAAACTCGACGACTCATGGCACGCTCCCTCGGTGCCCCGGATCGAAATAACGCCAGATGATGTACCACTCGATGGTGATCCGAAAGCCGAGGGAACGGATGACTCGACTTGCGATGGGAAAAGAAGCCTGGCCATGGTCGAGAGTATGCTGGAGAGTTCGAGTACGGTGATCCCGGCCGATTTTGACAAGACTGTGGCGGCAGCGGTGGCGCACAAAAACCTCAACCTACTTCAGCAGTTAGCATACTTTTGGGAGTCACAGACAAAGAGGCGACATGGCAAGACATCGGTACAACGGTCAAATTCGGAGTCGAACCCCATTCAAAGCGGACGCGAAGAGCTAGCCAAGGCCCTGAGACAGGCTGCCGATCAAGGTCTTGCTGACTACATCCGGCCCCTGATGGGCATCTGCGGTTGGACTATCGAGTTTGAAGGATCGGATGGGTATCTGCCCATTCATGCTGCCGTGCTCCATGGGCATGGAGAGTTCGTGCGTCAGTTGCTTTCCGAAACCAATGCGGACGTTGATCAAGAGACATCTGACGGCACGCAAAGGACAGCGCTACAAATAGCTGCCGGAAATGGGTTTGTTGACGTTGTAGAAACGCTATTGTCCCATGGGGCTGCAGTTGATCGAGGGGACGAGAATGGCTGGTCCGCTCTTGGCTTTGCGGCATTGGCAGGAGAGCTCGAGGTTGTGAATGTCTTGATTCGGCGGAAAGCAGACTTGAACAAGAAGTCAAACGAGGAAAACAGTCCTATCTCGCTTGCCGCAGAAAAGGGCCATTTGGCCGTGGTTGAGGCATTGGTCGAAGCTGGTGCCACCGTCGACGTTTCTAACCAGAGTGGATTTACAGCCTTGTTTCACGCCGCGAGAGAACATAACGTCGAGGTTGTGGAAGCATTGCTGAAAGCGGGAGCCAACTCGAACCAGCGCTGCCATGACGGATCTACTCCTCTTCTTGAGTCACTTTTCCCAGACAAGGGGTCTGAAGAGGTTATAATCGAAACGATGAAGATGCTTCTCCAACATGGTACTGATATCGAGGCTTGTGACAATGCAGACTGGAACGCCCTTCGAACTGCTGCCCGCCACGGCTGGCAATCTATTGTCAAGGCTCTTCTCGAACACAAGGCCGACCTGCACGCTCGCGACAAGGATGGTGACGACGCGCTGCAAATCGCTGCCCTCTTCGGCTTTAGGGAGATCGCAGAGATTCTCTTGGAGCAAGGCGCCGACATTTCTGGGATGAACAAGGATGGCAACACACCATTACATACTGCCGCTTTGCGTGGGCACGACTCGGTAGCTGAACTGCTGATCCAGAAAGGTGCGAAACTCGATGCTATGCAACCTGAAACTGGATCAACGCCTATGCATCTCGCAGCCCAAATAGACCAGGGGGCGGTGATGCAAGTCCTACACTTTTACGGAGCAGACATTGGATTTGCAAACAAGAAGCAGATGACACCTCTCCTGCTGGCGGTTGAAGCAGGACACATCGAGGCTGCGACGTTTCTCATCCAACAGAAAGTAGATACTAACCCTGCCACCACAACCCCGGAAAGGACGGCGTTGCACCTTGCAGTTGCCCAGAAGAACGAACATCTCATGGATATCCTCCTTCAGAACGGAGCTGATCCAAACGTGTACCCTCCTACCGTCAACAACGGCAAAAAGAGTGGCAAATGCACCAAGTTCCGCAACCCCCTATCCCTCTGTGTCAACGACGACTGGCTAGATGGCATCCAGCTCCTCCTCAAACACAACGCAGACGTCAATTCCAACTGGTTCCAAGGAGGCACAGCCCTCCACATAGCATCGAGATTTTGCCGCCTAGGCGCAGCACGGCTCCTCCTGGAGAACGGCGCCAGGACAGATATTTGGGACGGCAGGCGAGCACCGCTGCATAGTGCGGCGGCCGCTGGGGATAAAGAGGTTCTTGAGGCGTTGCTGGAGTATGGGGCTGATCCTAATGAGCGGGATGTGCTTGGGTTGACGGCTCTTGACATTGCCAAGCAAGAGCCGAGATCTGAAGAAGCGATACGGCTATTAGAGCCTGTTACAAAGATGAAGGAGTCGGGGTGGAAGACTTGGAAGTCGAGATAGCGTGCGATTATCATGATACCATAGAATGACCAATGCCCTACTGCGAACGCGTCCCTTTTTTTTTACGTTCAAGTACGAGTGCCAGGCAGAGTTGTAGTTGACTGGATGATGAGGCTATCACCACATGGCCTTGAGCTGTGTGGGGTTAAGAAGTTGGAGTTTAGGTAGGTAGTTAAGGCACCTGGGCTGTGAGCTTGCACGTGATGGGTCACGTGGTGAAGCATGTGGCGCTGGTAGTAACGCTTGCTATTAAAAGACAATACATTTCAAGTCTTATAGCGTTAGCAACATAGCGAGTCTGCGATAAGTTTTTGTATTAATAAGGAATAAAGATTTTCTTTAAAGGCTCTATGCTTAACGTAATTCTTTTTTAAAAAAAATTCTATTTTGTCACGGATGATAATTACCCAAACCCTGGCAATTCTGTTGACAATGTGCTGCTCCAGGGTAGCTGGTAGAAAGCAAGCCATGAGCATTGCCCCCCTCGCAACTCGAGGTCATGTGATCCCATTTTCAAGGTCTTGGGCTGAATTCCCCTCCACGCCCATTTGCGCAGTCACTACTTCGCCTCCTTTAGGCCTCCCATTTATTCCTTTCCTTTTTTTCGGGGCTCGACCACGATTTTCAACTTGCGGTTGTAACTTCTGAATCACTAGGGAAACAATATGGCTGAACTTATCCTCTCGGCCGTTGGCGTCGGCATCGCCATTCCCGAGTTCGCCAAGACTGTCACCAAGAGCCTCGATTATCTCGCCGACATGGGGAGAAAGTACAAAAACGCCCCAAAGATAGTGCAGGAGATCTCTGTTTTTGCGAGAGATCTTGGACAGGGAAAGTTGACTCTTGATGTTAGCCTCGCTGAGTGGGCGAGTCGACTTGAGGATCTCAACCCAAAGTTCAAGGACAGCTTGCACGATTACTTACAGCGGCTTCAGGAGAGCGTGGTTGAGACTTCGGTAGCTATTGAGAGGCTTTACAACAAGGATGGGACCCTCAAGCGGTTCTACTTCTCGACCGTCGGAGAGAGGAGAGTTACGAGGGCGGCAAAGAAGTTTCATCGCTGGCAAGAAGATTTCGTGCAACTCATTGAGTTGATCGAAAAAGAAAAGAGTCTGACTCACAGAGACTTGCTACTATCAAGCAATCAACTCATGATTTTCAGCAGAGGCGATGGTGAACATTTATCACTGGTCCCCAACTCTCGCCGTCTTTTTGTGGGGAAGGGAGAGTTCAAGAACCACGGCGGCGGCATCAGCACCATTGACATCCTCGTTGAGAGACGCCCTCTACCGATTGATGAGATTTCAGTGGCTCGTGTGGCTTCGAGGCTCAGCAGGGCGAAATGCGATAGAGGAATTCTGTCATGTATTGGTTACCGACAAAAGAACGGCATCGAGCTACTCTTCCGGATCCCACCTTATCTTCACGATCCTCGACCGTTAAATCAGATAATCGGCACTACTGATAACGGAAAGAGAATTCCGTACCCTCTCGAGAGTAGGCTAGAGTTATGTCACGAACTCTGCCGTGCTGCCCTCTCTGTTCACACCTCCAACTTTGTACACAAGAATATCCGACCCGAAAACATCTTACTATTTCGAAACAGCAACAACACACAAAATGGCACTGGACTGGGTTGTCAAGAACTGGGTGTACCCTTTCTCACAGACTGGTATATGCTTCGCTCTTTCGACGACCTCTCGAGTCGACGGGGTGTTAACGACTGGGTTGAGAATATCTACCGACATCCCCAACGACAGAGCCTTGAACCCCAGGCTAGATACAACCTCGGACACGATATATATAGTCTCGGGGTAACTCTTCTTGAGATAGCTCTATGGGAGTCTTTCGTCAGCTCCAAAGATCCCCCAGAAATATCCCAACGCTACAGAGAAACCGCGATGGAAGTCGGGGGTCTAACGTCGAGCAGCATGGATCCAGCTAGATTGTTTAGAAAACTGACAGCTGCGGTTCTTGCTCAAAAAGTCATGGTCAAGTTGGCGAGAGAGGAGGTTCCATCAAGAATGGGCACGTCGCTGTCTCATCTTATTGTGGCTTGTCTGACTTGCTTGGAAGGGGGGATGGGTGAGGGGAATGATTTTGAGGAGAACCCGAATGATGCGGCGTTGGGGTTCCATGAGCTTGTCGATGAAAGTTTTCCCAACTATGTTTAGGGGTTAAGAGGTGAAGGCATACAAACGCCATGAGGGTGCATCGCCCACGTCAAGTTTGAATCTTGGCTTGCATCAAGACGTGTGTTTTTTATTATTCCCCTGAATGTCTTCTCTTGAACGTGTGTCTAAGTTACAACGATGTTCACCGCCTATGGCCGCTATGAGGTTGAACAACTTCAATGCAGGTACATCACTTATGCCGGGTGTTTTATGGTCTTGGGCTTTCATTCCTCCCTCCATTCAGGCATTGATGGCTGGGGCTCTACCCTTGGGGATCGAACCCTAGCCCCGCCGTGATCGCAATCTTGAAGTTGCCTCGAAAGACCGCCGCAAGCTGTTGTCTAAGGCCGTTGAAGGCTATCGCTAGTTAGATGTGAACCTCAGGCATGAGAATTAGCTTCGCTAGCTTGTGACACCGGACTGCCGTTGGCAGCTTCCCTAGTATCAATAACAAGATCAGTCATTCTTTCGTGACCTTCCTTTAACCCCCTGAGATTGAATTAGGCGTTTGACAGCATTTATCCCACTCCTAATCAATTGAACTATCTGCCAGAAGATCAGGGTTGTCAACAGGCAAAAAAGCTCAGGAAAAGATCCTGGATTTTGCCTTTGGTAATCACGGCTCGCTCCCTTGAAAGCATTGACTAGCGTAAAGAAAGAAGGATCAGAACGAGTTTCCGGCACATAGAGTATTCATGGGATATGAGGGGTCAATAATGAAAGATGGCTTACCTCTTTCCTGGCGTCTCTTCTCTCCCTCCACCAAGAGCCTCTTTAGACTGTAACAAACAGTCTTGAAAGAGACATCCTCAGGCCCGGAAAACTTGCATAGCATAGTGTGTCGGACGCTGAGTTCATGGTGTTCGTGGCCCCAAAGGCAAGCCGAGTTCTTTGGGACAAGCTACAAAGGTTAACCGTCGTTATTCGCCGAATGAGATGTAGCGCAGTGACGTACAATTCCACGCTTTTTGCCATCCAGCGTCTTGACGAATTTCGAGGGTAGTTTCTTGATCACCTTGGTAAAATCCGTCTCCCGGGTTTCGTAAAAAAACACGACTGGAATCCCGAGCTTTTTGTTGTTGATCATGTCGTAAAATCGTTCGACCAGTTGATCAAGGTATCGGCGCTCATCAGGTTCGCTTTTGAGGAACGCGACCAGGCCTTTTGCCGTCTCAGCGCCTGATGCTATAGCCACGGCAACGCGCAACTCGGCAGCCGTGAAAAAGCCGTCATGTGTTCCTCGAAAGGGGGTTCCAAGGAAAATGGCGCCGATGGTTGAATGGTATATATCTTGATAGTTTTGGAACGGGTCGCTTGCTAGGAGCAGAGCCTTTGGAATGTCAGACATCAATGTTCAGCTTGATGCATGAAGGTTGGTTCTTACTTCGGCAAGTAATAACCCTCCAAAGCAGGAGGCAATGAAGAGTATTGGGAGACTTTTACCACTCTTTGAATGGTATTAGCAGTCTAATCTGTGACCAGGAAGATGTCGGAGTGGTTACCTCGTCTCGATCAATGTGCAATTTATCCAATAGCGTAGTAGCGTGACCGCGCAGACTTTGTGTCGCGGCACCTTTGTCGATGTTAGCGTTCCAATCGTATGTGAGGATTCGACAGTCCGGAAGAACGCTGGGCAGCATGTTTTTGTCTTTTAACCAATTGACCTCTCCCGATTCAGGGTCGCCATCTTTCTCGTAAGCAATCCATGTCTTGGGTGATTGAGTGTCCATGCCGTGTATCGCAACAACACTGCTCTCGTCAACATCTCTCCGTACATGATATAGTAGCACAGCGAGGGGTAATCTACATAACTCTCTTCTTGGACGTTTCTTCAATGTCCGTAGGGTCTGGGTGCACTTGGTTAAGGCCTAACTTCCGCGGCTTCTCCATGGATATTTCTTCCAGTGACACTTGGTCGCGCACGAGATTCGGCTTTTCCATGTTTCGAGAAACATGGGAAGATTCACTCGGGGAGCAAGGTCAAACTTTAGAAAGTGAGGAGTGGAAAGTCGGGAGCTTGCTGGATACAATTGGTTCCGAGGTATTAAAGTCGAGATATATTTTTTCGCCGGAAGAGGCTTGATTCTGTGAAGTCTTCACACTTTCGGGGTGTCCGTACTTTGTGTGTTGTATTTGAATGGCTTGATATGAAATCGCTTTGCTCCACAATGCCCCATTCCTTAGCATATAAATAAAGTCCCATCCCATGAGTACCCAATAACATCTAAGTCATACTTCGCCGCGGTGTTATCCCTTGCAGTTAGGAGGCGGCATAAGATGTCTTATTGATAAGATATTTTAGTTTCACTACTCAGGAAGCAAGGTGAGGATGATATCTCTCTCTGGGAGGCTACTTTGGTTAGCCCATGGCCCCCGGGGTACTTGCTTAGAGGCCTTTGGGTACTCGTGGGATATCGTTGGCAGATTACCATACATAGACGCTCAGGTAGCAATGCAAATAGAGCTAATGTAGAACTATATTAACCTATGCAGTATCCGTACACTACGCAAAGGCTGGTGATATCGAATAGTGCGAACACTTCTATCTCGCCTCTAGCTACTGAGCTATTTGGAGAGATAATTCCCTCACTAGAGAGTTTCGGACTATGATGGCCGTCACGCACAGAGTATTGCACAGCGAAAAATATCACTAACCCTGGCGCCCTGTACGGGGTCTTCTTGCTAACGTTGTAATTGTAACACGGGAAAAGGTTGTGTGGCATGTGCACGTTTCCACCCGCTCCAGGCGAGCATGCCTGGCCTAGCAGGCTAACCGGGCAACTGGCCCAAGTAGGGCTTTTGATGCATTGTAATTTCGCCTACAGACATGATTGGTGCCAGCTCAACACGCCGCCTGCTCCCTGGAGTGTCCCAGGCTGGTAGGCTGTTATGGTAAATGGTTGGGCCGGACTTCACTAGGTATGTCGGGTTGTAAGATGAAATGAGGGGAAATGAGGCGGTTACGGCGTACAGCAGCAATAAACGTGCACCAGAAGAAAAGTGAGGCGACCAAAGAGAGTCTCAGGCTGTAATATATACATACCAACTCCGGGGCTGCGTCCCGTAAAACAAAAACAAAAAAAAAAGCGCAAGGGCCTTGCGTTGACCATTGACGTCTCTAAAGGCACCATCGGGCACCATTTATTCATAGAGCAGAATGTAACGCTTTTCAGCCTTATGCCATATTTATGATATACATATACATTGCTAGTCCATGTCTCAGATCTACTTCAGGCCAACTGCTTCAACTTATACTGCATATTTCTCGCCCCTTTTCTCCATTTTTACCATTGCTACATCCAGGGAGGGTCACATGTCAACCAATTTGTGTTACAATGATTTGGATGCAAATTCAATCCGACTGTTGTGTCTAAATGATCCAATATCATCAGGAAACATTTCGGGGAGCTTAGTGACTGTTCAGTTGCAAGATGCACCGGCTTATTTCACTCTCAGTTATTGTTGGGGGACAGAGGAATGCAGTGTCGCAATCCAAATTAACGGTTTCACATTCTACTTGAGCCCCAGCTTGGCAGCCGCCATCCACCGCCTCCAGGAGTTGGGCGCTGAGGGTCGTGCCTTGGGCCACGACACGCTTGCGAAGTGGGTGTGGATTGACAAGATCTATATCAACCAAGACGACCCTTCAGAGCGGGGCAGACAAGTCCAGTTAATGGGATCAATCTTCTTCAGGGCAGTCAGAACATTGATATGGCTCGGAACGGATTTTGATGCTTGCTCTACGGCATGGATTTTGGTTGACCAGATCTATCATGTCTTCAGGCAAGACAATCCCGAAGCAAGATGTGTGGCCGACATTCCATTTCGAGTGTACTCAGACGAACGACATGAGGAATGTGGACTTCCTCATTGGAACCACGACCTATGGCAGCAATTAACGAAGCTCCTGCACCGGCCTTGGTTCACTAGAGTCTGGGTCATCCAGGAGGTTGTTCTATCTCCAGGTGATCCTCTGATTCTTCATGGACAGCGAATATACCCCTGGCATCGGCTTGGATGGGCTGCTTCCTGGCTACGGCGAAGTGGTTATCTTCGACTCGCCCAGGTACCTAACCAGATGCTCAACGTCGACATGATATCCAATATTCGCAGGTCCAAGAGACCGTGGAACTTGGATGCCCTACTGGTTGCAACCTCAATCAAGTCGCAAGCGACAGATCAGAGGGACAAGGTTTATGCGCTTCTGGGGTTGGCGGCCGAATGCCAGGATCCCGATGCCATACCAGTGGAGCTCCGCGTGGACTAGACGTCAACGGTGCCAGAAGTCTATGGAAAAGTGGCTTCGTTTCTGCTCCGTAAATACAAGTCGCTAGCTATCTTGACGAGAACGAGAGGCCTCGATGGAGATATATGCCGGGCTCAACGCGAATACGACTTCAGGATGTTGCCTTCATGGGTTCCCGACTGGAGCGATTTCACTGTGCCGGAACGGGAGGTTGCGAAAAGCCTATCCTGGATCTCTCACTCGGACACTTCATGTCCTGATACCCTGGGTTTCCCTGATCACTACGAATGCGCGGGTCGGCTTCCTGCAAGGCTCGAACCCTCTAATCCGATGGTCCTCCGTCTCAGCGGCGTGAAAGTTGATAAAATTGTCAGCGTAATCCCGTTCGTAAGCCCGGATACTCAAGCACATGGATCGCCATTGTTGGCTTTTCTGAACTTGGCGGCATCGCTGAAGAGGAAGAGTGTAGCGGAGTGGATAGAATGCTTCATTAGGACCACAACTGCCGACCAATCTCGGATCAGTGGAAGGACCGAAGAGCAGTTGCTAAAAGACGGCTCCGCATACATCCTCGATCTATTTCTAGATACCGGGCGTCAAGATTCGGTCTTATTCCTCCAGAACGAGGACCAAGACCTCGTTACCCAGTTGAAGGCCTTGTCCGTAGGCGGAGAGGCCTCTTGCTACATGGTGCTGGCGAGAAACTTCTGCTTCAACAGGACATTCTTCATAACTTCGAACCAAAGCATGGGTATTGGGCCGTCAGGGACACGGCCAGGAGATTGTGTTGCGGTGATTCTTGGAGGAGGCGTGCCTTGTGTCTTGAGGGGCCAGAATAGTAGGTTTTCCTATGTTGGTGAGTCGTATCTTCATGGGATCATGAAGGGAGAGGTAGTTCAAGCCTGGGAGAAGGGCAATATGACTAACGAGGTGATAGAGTTGTGCTGAGATCTCCATCAATGTTAGAACAGGCTGCAGGATTCAGGATGAAGTCAACCATCTCCTTATTCTTTAGGCTGCGGTCTTTCCGATACCGGGTTTTCATGAGGCCACGAATTGATAACTATGTATTTTCTTATTGTAGCTATTTTCCCACCGTTTTGCATTCAACTGTACAACACGTTGGCTCCTCCAGTGGCACCCCTCACCCTCGTTTTCCTCACGCTGATTACGTCGCCACGGCCCGAGTTCAGGCCACTAAATTGGAAGATGGCCTTACCTTCCTCGTTTACTAACATATATGCGTACCTAGGCGATAAGGGAGCATTGTAGTGCGAATGGGCATTGGCTTTTCTTTATAGTAGGTACTTGTTGTTCATGTTTGGTCCTCGGTGATTAGGCACCGACCACTGAGAATGCCTTGAAGCCTAATCCATCTTATCCAACGGTAACTACACTTTTACGCGAGTAGTCACTCTGCCTGAGGCATCGATGCATACAGCCTAGGATATGGATCATAAGATGGCGCAACGTCACAGCCACGACTTCTTTCTTCAACAGCACTGGCATTCTCAAAGCATAGTTAGCCATATGAGTAACAATATCTAACTCTTCTGGTAGTCAACATATGCCTATAAATCTTCTAGAAACACCTGGTGTCCTTATGCGGTTCGTAAATCCATCAGTTGACCAGAACCTCAGCACTCATCCAGCCATACAGCGCAATATGTCGTCGCCGACGTCTCAATCCCAAGAGTCTTCAGTCTATGACAACCTTCAAATTCACGGCCGCCAGATTCGATTACTCAAAGTAATATCAACCAACCCCGAGATTGTCTGTAGACCGAGAATGCTCATTCGAAGATGACGACGATAGACTCCAAGATACCCTTGACAATCTCAGCCGGCAGAAATATTCTCAAAAGAAAGACCTTGGCAGTACACAGAGCCTGGAAAAGTCTCAGGATGCTGACATGAGCGTCAATGAAGCCACCACCGCGGACAGCTCCGGCGGAAGTGATGCTCTAGCGTCATATCAAAAGAGTCTTCAAGGGCATGATGAAAGACAGAGCCTAATCTCGAAAAGGACCAACTTGGCATGGGTCATCAAGTATCCTTCATTCTATGAAGAAATCGGCGACAGCGCAGCCGGCGCAAAGGACCTCATCAGCCCATTCGACCCTCCATATTGGACTCGTGTATGGATCTTTCAAGAAGTGGCTCTTGCAAAAAAGCCCATCTTTGCTTGCGGTGCTCGCTCTATCTCTCTGGCCTCTCTTGATCGCTTCGCCTGCTGGACTGAGTGGCTGACAGATGATCCTACCATTACGAAGCCCCAAGTTATGCTCTCGTGGCAATGGGAAGTGTTGAAATCTGACTCTCGTTGGATAAAAAGGGTACTGAAGTCCAGGCTTGAAGCACGACGTACCGCAGGCCACCCTATATCGTCATGCTTGAAAGCGCGGGATGCATATATTCAACGGGAATCGCATTGGTACATGGCTTACAACCTTGTCACGAGCAATCCGAAGGACTATTTCTACGGATTTCTGAGTCTGAGTTGCTTGGAACTTGTGCCGGACTACAGCGACAATACATCTGTGGGGATGGTGTGCCGTGACTTCATGGTCGAGTATGTGAGGGCATGTCGGCGAGGCTCACTCGGTACAAGCATTGGCGAACTAGAGCTTCTTGTCTTTGCTGGGGTAGGCCACGGATGGCACGAATACCCCGAAACGCCCTCATGGGCCCCAAATCTTCCAGGACTTAAGAGGAGCGAAGCAGGGGGCTGGCCTGTTATCTTCTCCAATCTTAGAAAGGTCGATGATTTGTTTCCTCCATCGTGTGAGAAGGCCAAGTTCGTCGGATCTGATATGCCGGGCACGGTTTTAATTCTCGACACGGTCCAAGATCTAGGCCCCGTGCGACGCGACTTTGGTGACCCTAGGGCTCGCCATAAACTGCAAGGGATACTCTCCTGGATCTTGAATTTTGCAATGAGCCGCCAGGAATACGTGACTGGATGTCACCCGCTGGTTGCGTTGCACTCGATGCTTCATTTTGACTCAACTATCCAGGAACGTGAACGATTTTTTCTCATCCCGGGCTTTAATAAGGCCAAAGGCTTCGTTCAGTGGGTTGCGTCAAACTACAAGGAGGAGGCATATGACGGGAAAGCGGAAGTTGATCAGCAAAAACCAAGTTCAAAGACCGAATATCTGGACCAATTGTTAGGGGGCCAACCGGTAAGTGCTTTGAGAACTACAGGGAAAACATGCGGCATTCTAATCCTTTGCGGCCAAGATCGACGAAGACGCGGTAAATGAAGAGACCACTAGGCTTATCCAAAGCTGCTTCGAGCGGGCTCAGAGATTGGCAGAAACGAGTTTCGGATATGTCGGCATATTTCCCCTCCATGTCCAACCCGGCGATGTGGTGTGTATGTTGAATGGGTTACAATCCCCCGTCGTACTCAGAGAGGTAGGTGAAGATTATAAGTTTGTTGGAACTTGCTTCGTTCAGGGGCTTGAATCTGCGGAACAGGCTCATCAACTAGCGGAAAAGGGAGGAAAACAGGCCGAGACTATTGTGATTCGATAAATTTGGATCGCGGTAGGGTGATGCTCAAGATGGACCTACTGCTATGGCACGAAGTCATGATGATTTGTGTCAGCATTGGGATATGATGTTATAATGCATTGGGAATGTGTTTTTTGTTGTAGTCAAAGCTGAGATAAATCAGATAGAAGATTATTATGATGATTATTCGGCTTGAAATATAATTTCTCTACTTCCACTCCTACAAAACGTTACATCTAGAAGTTGAGATGCCTCAAGTTCTTTAGGCCATAGGTTAATGCGCAGTGACACTCAGACAACCACCGACATCCTGCGTGTCTCTGATCTCATCCGAGCTTCAGCTTGAGCCACAGCCGTCTCCCAATCAGTCAGGTAAAGATACAAAGTTTCGATCCCCGAGACGCTAGAAGATTTTGTTAGTAATATGGAATATTACATGGTTTGTCTCAACTTACACGGCAAGGCCGACGGTCAATCCGACCCAGAGACCAGCTAGCTTCCAGCCGAGGCCGAAGCTTGTTCCTAATGCGATAGGTAGTGCCACGAGATAATATGAGAACAAGTTGGCGTATCCTCCGATCGCTTGGTGGCCGATTCCTCGCAGGAGACCGTGCGATACGGCGGCCATGGCATCGAAAATTTGCATCAATGCGCAGACGAGGATGACTTGTGAGGCAATATCGACGACCTCTTCATCCTCTGTGAAGATGCGAGGGAGTTGTCTGCGAAGTGTGACAAAGATTGTCAGATTAAAGAGGCCAACTACACAGGCCGCAACGATGGCCTGGAAGGGCATGTCAGCCTAAGGTTTCTCCAAGTTGGGATAGATACATACCACTCTTGCCGTTGTTCGAGCAGCGTCACTCAGATGGGCTCCAATCAGATTGGCAACTCGAGTAGATGTTGCAATAGCCAATGGAAAGGGAATGTTGAATGAAGTCGATGTCACCGTAACAAGGACGCTCTGCGCTGCCAGTTGAGCAGTTCCAAACCGACCAGCAGCGATGGTTAGGATCTCCAAGACGGAAAATTGGGCTTCTATCATGATCATGCCAGGCAGAGCCAGTCTTATCATCGGGCCCGTTTTTGGAGCGTCATGTTAGTGCTAACCATCGGTTAGGACAAGCGAACGACTCACCCCAGTTGCTAAATGCCTTCAAGCTGAGCCCTTTCCAACATTGCCCACCTTCAAAAAGCATGACGTAAAAAATGACCAGGATCGGCAACAAGTTTTGAGTAACTGCCATAGCAGTCGCAGCTCCAGCAAAACCCCAGCCAGCTCGAAAGACGAACAGCCAATTTTGCAGGAAACTCAGCGGAGCGCCAATGAGCAGAACGTACGTCGTCACATGAAACAGACCTTGTGACTGAACGAACCGCTTTGCACTCTCGAACGCTGCGACTCCTGGCATACCGGCGATCAAGACGCGTAGATAGAGAGCTGCAAGTGTTGCGGTTTGCCCCTTGCCAACGAGAGCTGAGAGGATTGGCTCTGAGAACCACCAAACCACGGCAATGGGGAGCATTAGAATCCAGAGGAGCCAGGTCATGCGTTGAGCCTGGACACCCACGAGGTGCTTATGGCCAGATCCGTAAGCTTGGGCGCATAGAGTGTCGAGACAAGTTGCTAGGCCTTGTACCGGGACGTAATAAGTGATACTGGCCGTCATGGTGGCCACTGGGTGTTCTTAGCTGTTGAACCCGGAATATTTGGCGTAGATACTCACGATTTACCGCAGCCAACTCCTCCATTCCGAGGCGACCGACTGTAAGCACACTAGCCACAGTCACCGAATAATGCAGCAAAAAGGTGACAATCAAGGGTGCAGCATATTGCACCAGCGTCTTAGCTTCACGCTGCCAAGTCGTCTCAATGTGATGTGTCGCCACAGCTTGTTCCCATTTCTTATGTATTTCGTCGGGAGGAGGCGTCGCAAGTCCGTTCTCGAAGCCTGCTGTCACCTCAGGCAGTAGTCGGGTCTCTTCAGTGGGCTCTTCGGCAGGGGCATGGTGGTCTTGTACTCTTGTGCTAAAGACGGTTCGGTATGCGCGCTCGACGACGCTGGCTCTTCTTGCTCGAGCGTGTTTGGGGGGAAGGATGTCGTTGTCGCGCAGCAGGTTAATTTCGGCTTGTAGGGATTCATCTTGCTCATGCGGGTTGGGAACTGGGAGATCTATCCCAGGAAGAGGAATAGTCGAGAAACCGCATCCGTATGCGACCCCATTAGGATGAAAGGCTAGCTGAACGTCCGCAGCATCAACAGGTCGCGACTCGGACTCGTCAACGGCAACGGCAACGTGAGCTTCTTCATCCTCTTCCTCTTCGTCGGATGAGCAGTCTTCGATATCTCTGCTCAAGATTTCTTGGACGCTGGGAGCTGTACCTACAAACGATGGGGGGAAAGGTAAGCTCCCTGGAAGAAAGTCAGATAGTATCGAGTGACGGCGGCCTCTGGAGCCACCATCGATATCGACGGCGGAAGAAATAGATTCAGGCATCACAGCGGTAAGAAGAGGACTCCTGACGAAGAAAGACGTGAATTGTAGAAAGTTTGATAAGCACAACGACGGTGCAAACTCGCTATAAATACCCCCAAAATCCCCATTTTCTACAATATTGAGCTTGATATCAAACCCATCCAAAAAAGGCTCTGTGATGTCAACCCCCAGTGCTAAGATAAGAGCGGACGAGTTAAACGGCAAAGAATGGCGCCACCGCCAGACCGAGCACACCCATTGCCAACCCCGCGTGCGAGTTATGACATGATGACATCTGTCCGACCCTACAAACCAAAGACGGGATCGGCACGTTTTTTGATGCGAACCATGGTTTTTGCATCGTTTTTGGATCTCACCGGGAGATTTGTCCCGGGATGGACGGTCGATCGAGAAGGTCAAAGCACAGCGGTGAATATCTTTCTCACATGCTGTCGCCGAGGCGCGCGGTGGGTGACTGTTCAAGATGATAGTACTTTGCCGTCGAATGTGGAGCAAAAGACTTGACTTCCTTAACACCGTTGCAATATGTCTATCACCTATCATAATTTCTGACGTCTTTCAAGACTCATCACAGATGCATGTCCAGACTGAGCCAGCTGCAGAAGATAAGCCCATGCAAGATAAAAACAAAGGTTTCATTCATTCAGCCACCATAGATCCAGGGTTAGCTATTTTTACCCTCAGAAACGCCATTGGTCTCTTGGTCCGTCGCCTGCGGCCGTTTCCAGGTAAGCTGCAGCACTCTCAATGGCTTCTCCCATACAATCTTCTCTTCATCTAGCTCGACCACAAATCCAACTTTCTTGTATAGATAAACCGCCGTGTCCTGGGTATCACTCGTGTAGAGTGTGGCCTTGTCAAACCCGTTGCTCTCGATAAACTCCATAGCCGCCGCCAATAGTTTCTTTCCAATCCCCAAACCACGAACTCGCTCATCCACAATGAAGCCGCGTATTTGCGCTGCCCCTGTGGTCTTCAAGCTTTCTGAGTCGACAAGAAGAGTCCCTACTATGCGTTGGGTAAAGACACCAGGGTTCCCGTCTGGTGCAGAGCTTTCGACGGCAGCCCAGACCTGGTTGCGGGGGTTTTTCTCAAGTCTCTCGATAATTTCGGCAAAGTCTTTGGCGAGTGATGTTTCAAAGGCCAGACCCCAGTGGACGGAGGGATGGTAGAAGGCTATGTGCATCTCGAGGCACCTGGCGAGGAAACCGGGACGGTATCCCGGTTCGATGGTGATGGTGGGGGTCCCGGTCATGGTTGACGATAAGGTTTGAAGGATAGGGTCAACTGACAATTATAATAGCTAGTCTAGGAGATAACTATTAGATTTATATACACATCAAAAGCCCAGTGTCGTTGGGGATTCGAAAATGCTCTTGTGAGTCAATTCTTGGCACGCCTTGTCAATGGCAAGTTGACATGCGGGGTTAACAGCCTCACGCGGGGTTGTCCGGTTGGAAGTACCTGTCGCATGGATAAGCATGTTCATATGGTTCGATTATTATTATTATTATACTTGTAACTATCTATCTTATCTTCTGTATCACGGCCCCGAATCACTGCTTGTCATGGATGGATCACGACTTCTCTCCTGAATCTGAACAACCTGTCTAGGATGCCCGGTATCCGAAGTCAATGGAAGCTCATCCTCAACCCTCTCCGAGCCTCGTCCTCTTCCTCCATCTCGTCTAACTTTATATGTCTTCGTATCGGTCTCGACCTTGACTTCAATATCCGTTCGTCGATGAATGCCAGATCCAGGACCATCTCGTCTGATAGACCCTCCAGCCTCGTCGTCGGAATCTCCAGCCACCACCTTGGACCTATTCGTCATTTGAACGCCATTTCCATGAGCCCAAGGGTTGTTTCCCGTTCGGTTATGGCTGGGATCATGTCCGCTCGTGCCGTGGTTGGAGTGTGACATCGAGGGGTAGTAGTCGTCGGCGTTTTCACCGCGGGCGAGGCGAGTGATGAGCGAGGCCATTGACATTTCAATGTTGAGCTTGACCATGTATGCGACGGGGTGGAATTGGATGTAGACGACTTGGTTGGGCAATGACATGAGTCCGATGAGCATTCCCTGTTGATGTTAGTAAGTTTGCGATAAGCACGAACAGCATCAGTTGCTTACATCCATTGCAATGGAAACAATCATCAACTTTGCATTGAAGCCGACAAGAGGCTCGTACTTCTTCAATTGGTGCTGCTGTAACAGTCGCTTCTTGACCGTTCGGAGGAAGTACCAGTTGAGTCCAGCATCAACCAGCAGGATGAGGACTTTGGAGACTCGATCCCAATACTCGTTGATTTGAACAATGCTGCAATAAGTCAGCACCTTAAACCAAGTAGTTATCTCGAAGGGGGGTACGTACAGTTTACTCGCGGGAGGAACCGTGTGTGCGGGTATCCATATACAAAAGACGGCAATGTTGATGAGGGTAATAATGAGTGCGGTACCCCATTTGAGTTTAAAGATTGTAGATCGGTGCTCGGCGATGATGGAGATTCGGTTGACGATGATTTGCATGAGCAACTGGACTTCAAAGACCCAGAAGAACAAGATAAAGAAGAGAACCGGCACACTATAGAATGGTTAGTCCTGTCATCCGGGTAGGCCGAGGGTGTAGAAGATAGATCTTACGTCGGAGATATTATACCATCTAGAAAGATCCAACCGATGATGGCAATGATAAGGTTGGCGGCTATTTCTCCCCAGAGCATATAGATGTAGGCACTTCGTAGGGGATTGCGGTTTCGTCTTGTCTGCTTGATGGCTTCCCAAACAGTCAACAAGCCAAAGCCAAGCGTAAAGCCGGCTGCCAACGAGGCGATCTTGATATCACTGGTAGAAGCCATGGTATGATCAACGTCTCCTCACAAAATGAAAGAAAGAAAAGAAACCCCAAACAGGAGAAGAACCAGACACATAAAACTGACATCGGACAGACCACGTTTATAAACCACGTTTTTGACACGCCGGAAGGCCCGCCAAGATTTTGGTTTGCCACATGGCGGAGCACCACCAGGAACGGTCTGGCGCCGAGGAGAAAAAACTCTACACGCTTCTTGAATCATGGTCAAAAGCCCCCCTTACGCTATGGCATCTCAGTCGGTGCGACAATTTGCCAATCTGGTTCCCAAGGTCCGTTATTAATACGGATATTAATACCTTGGCATGAGGGGAGGAGGTGTGGTTTGAGGTTTGGTGTGGTACGTGCAAATAACGACAGACATTGTGGAGGGCCACATGGCAATGCAGACACGTTTGATCGACGGTTATTCCTACAAGGTCAATGATCTGCACATGGTCAGGGGAAAAGAAAAGAATCTGAAGTCAAAAACTGGGAACTTTCCATTGTGTTGGGAACGGGTATGCTTTCTCTTCTCGGGCAATGCCGTGCTAGGCGACCCGAGACTAACTTTTATCGGGCCTTTTCTCCTTCTCCGCGGTGCTGTTCCGCACCAAATTCTAGCGCTTTGACTGTGAGCTAGCGAATCACGGGGTGGACGCCTTCTCCGTGGTTTCGAGTCAGTGAATGATCTGATGTCCTGACAGGACCTCCGAACTCATGGTCATAGCGAACCGAGGCAGTAGACAAGGACCCCGAGGTCTTGGTCAGAGTGGTTCGATCAGTCATTTCAAAGAGTTTGGATATGGCGTCCGGGTATGCATGTACTGTATGTCAATACGAACTTATGTATAAACAAGAGCTGGGAAATCAGAAGCGTAGAAGTTCCCGTAACCTGTGCGGTTCAAAGACTACCCATCTGAAACATAGATGTGCTCAATTGTCAAATAATGGCCGAGTTCAGTACACATGATCTGCAATAAGGTTGTCCCGCCCACGGCTCTAACCGATGAAGCCGCGCGGGGATAGCCGAGTGCCGTCTATTTCGGAGGCCAACTCATCAAGATTACTTTCGATTATCTGATCATTTTCCGAATTACCTAACCTAACCCACAGTCTATGTCGGATTTAGCACTGTTTTGGGGCAGGTTCTTTGCAACGGATGCAGTTGAGTCACTCACCTATGACCGAAATCTTCAATATCTTCACTGTCACATCGTTAGTGTTGGTCCTGGTATTCAACAGCGAGGGTAAGTCTGTGCCAGGCCATAGAACTCTATATGGGGGATTGGAACAGATGATCAAGCATGCACTAGCAGCTATCATACCCCGAAGAAATATCCTGCCTATCTTCACAAAGGTAGATTCTGTGGAGCTGGTGATCTTTCAAGGCCACCAATTATAACAGACCATTTTTTTTTGGGATCCCTATTGATTCTGGCATTGTCCGGGCCTCTATTGAAACTTGAGGTGAGATCGAGAATGACCGAGGTGGTTGACGAGATTGCCCAAGAGAAGATGTCACTCCATGCGTTCACAGACTAGCTACTGGCCACAATACGGACACTCACCTGGCAACTTCGCTAACACTAATAGAATTCTTTCCCCACAAGGAACTCTTAGTCGCCGCTAGTCAAATATTGTCCGCAACTTGAACAAATACAAGCACATACGCAACATATCGCGATACACCTAACAACCCAATATAAAATGGCTTTTAACACCAGTCAGTTTCCCAGACCAGGTAACCTAGCTTATATCACTTATGAAGTTTCAAATGAGGCTTGTTGGGACTCAGAGTGCAATCCTCAACATCCACCCAAGCACCGAGTTCTTTAACCTTCAATAGTTGATGTCAACTGGCAACCAAGATTCAGCACAAAGGCTTGTCAGCCACCAAGACAGTATAGATACAAGGTCATCACACCGCGTGAGGGAGACGTGCGTTGTGCCTCAGGTACGAGCCCTTATTATGAGCCCAAAGCCCTGTCTGCTGTGTGCATCAGCGTGTCGCGGTTCTACAGGGGCCGTTATGGCTTTGAGACATTTGACACATCGGCACACCGATCACTCGGCTGCCCCTCTATCTTCCCAATAGCTACATGGGCCTTATGAAACGCGGGGACTAAGCACGCATGAAAGCTGACGAAGAAATCAGAGTATTTGTGTGTACTCAAAGCATACAAAATATTCGGGGCGCGCACGATATGAAACGATTCAAGGATTGCTGTATCCACGCAGACGAAAGGCTCCCAAATCACCTGCTTATTCCTCGGCTGCCTGAATCTCTAGATCTGCTGCAGGCAAAACAAAAGGCAGAAAGTTAGCTGAGGGGAATATCAAGACCCTCTCTGTATCCGATCAGATCTATCAGATCTCCACCATGTCAAAGCTGCGGCTTATTCGCCCTTTCAGAGCATCGTAATCAGCCACTCAGCCGCCACAGCGCTTCCAAATAGCCCAGACCAGAGACTAGTGCTTAAAGTATTGGTGATAGCTGCGGCACGGCACGGGAGGTGCTGCATTTCACACTAATTAAGGCGCGGCTCGCCGAGTTGATGCAGCAGCCACATAGAGGCATCCGTGTCTCTGGTGTTTGATCTTGAGCATTCGTCAACATTACCCCGCAGCTGCTTACCCTCTCGGTCAGCAGCATCAGCAGCATTCACCAGGAACTACCATGGCTCTCTCAAGAGTTCTTCCATCGCCTTTGACTCGCCTATCCAGATCCAGCAGTGTTGGCTGATCGTGCCCTGCTCACCAAGCCGGCAGTCAGTTGATACGCTAGACCCAATATTTATATATCCGTAGCTTCTCACGAACCTGTCAAGACGATGCGGTAAGGCTGGAGTGCTCAGATATCACATAAGTAGGCTGACGCCAGACCGCAGTCTAGATCACACAATGGTGGTGGTAGTTCTGAGACATGGTTGCATCACAGCTCTGAGAGCTGGTCCCCGCTGACACTCAACCCGGGACGTGGTATCTGCAAAGCAAAACTATCTATCACATTATGCACTTGCTGCCAGCCCCCAAGCAGCCACCTTGAATATCACCGGTCGGCAGATAGCTTACTGCTCACTAGTGTCCCCACAGTCTCTTTTCACAGCTGAACAATGGCACGGCCGCACTTTTGAGCACAGCAAAGCTGAGGTTCCTCATATTACTAGGGTGAAGAAAGGGTATAAGAGGAGCGCTATCCCCTCACTATGTTCAGTAATCTACTGGACTCAGCCACCTACCTTCTCCTGTGATTGCTGGCTCAAGGCATTCCTCGGTATTGTCAAGATGCCGCCCTTCAATCCTCCCCAGCCTGGTCCAAATGAGCCCTATGTCGTCAAAGGCATTGAACTCAAGTCTGGAGAAAAGCCCGGTATCCGCCAAGAACTGCGAGAGTTCAGGAAGAATGAGGATGCGTGGAACCTCTACCTACTTGGTCTCTGGCAGTTTCAACTGGTCCCTCAGGACAGGCTGCTGTCGTACTTCCAGATCGCGGGTAAGAACTCCTGATGTTCCATGTACACGTAGCATCTAACGGTGTCTAGGAATTCATGGCCTGCCATACAAGGGGTGGCCTGAAAATGATCCCGAGCTCCTCAAACTGGAGAGGCAAAGGACCAGTGACGATGGGTTCGGAGGGTTTTGTACTCATTCTTCTATTCTGTTCCTTACCTGGCATCGACCATACTTGGCCCTGTTTGAAGTAAGTCTTTTTAGCACACGATGGAGTAGTCAATTTCTAATCAGTTCCTTTAGTCTCTTCTCCGAGACGCCATGATGCATGTGGCGAAGCAGTTCACCCCGGAAGAAGGCCAAGAGAAGTACGTGGCCGCCGCCGAGGCATTCCGGATGCCATTCTGGGGTTGGTATTTTCTCAAGCACAGTTCAAACTCAACCTATTCAATTAACACCATTACCAGATTGGGCCCGCCCAGACCTCCCAGTGTTTCCCGCAGAGGCTTCCAACTCCAAGGTCGTTCAAGTCAAGATGCCAGAAAGCCTGAGGAAGGAGAACAACTTCCCGGCGGGCACACTCGTCGAAATCCCCAACCCGTTGTATTCATACAAGTTTCAACCAGGCACACAGGAGAACATCAAGGTGAGCCCAAGGAACAACGTCAAGCACATTTGGATCAAGTTGACAATTGAATGCTACGTAGGTTGACAGGTTGTCAACAACTACTCGCTATCATCAACGCGGCAGAACAGAGGAACAAGAGACCGCACTGAGCAAGCGAGATCTCCTCATCGAGTCCATCACACCATATACCAGGGGTATCGATGCCGGTTTGAGAATGGAGGTCAACCTTCGCGAGCGAGTGGTCTATCTTCTTCAATCCTACGAGCTTTTCGAGCAGGTAAGTCTGAACAAGGTACCCTTCAGGGCTATCCAGCCGGGCAAGGGACAAGACGAGACCGTGAGGAAAGGTCGCGGCTTCGGAAGTTTCGAAGATGTCCACAACACCGTCCACGTTCTCAGCGGCGGTACTGGTGACAGACTTGGCCATATGAGAAGGACCTCCTACTCATCTTTTGATCCCATCTTCTGGCTCCATCATGCGTTAGTGTCATGCAACTCTCCTCAAAGACCACGAGACTGAAATCTTCAAAGGAACATCGACCGCCTTCTCGCTATATGGCAGGGCCTGCGTGAGAATCCTGACAAGGAAGACGCCTGGGTCACAAACCAGATAGCAGGAGATGGAAACTGGGCCGTACCCACGGGGGGCGAAGAGGGGAACCAAACACCACTCTTGCCATTCTACAGGACTACAGACAAGACCGTCCCTGGCCCAGACAGGTTTTGGAAATCCAGCCAGGTCCGGGATACTGCAACGTTTGGCTACGCATACCCAGAAACCCAGCAGTGGAACTTTGCGGATACTGCCCTTTACCGCGAGAACATCAAGAACCAGCTTCGTTCTCTCTACCCATCCGGGTCACTGGCAAACATGGTTGTGGCCAGGAGAGAAGGAAATGAGAAACCAGATGTTACACTCAGAGAGCGTGCCACGAAGCTGACGCAGGTCCAAAAAGTCGACGCGCCAAATACCGCACTGACTGCCCTGTCTCTCGCTCATGCGGCGAAGCCCGCCGTTGCGAAAGAGCTAGAGTTGGCTCTCACGGACCTAGAAGTTCCCAAGGTCAACATCCCCAAGGAACGCTCAGTGGTCGACCTGGTCAAGGGTCAGACTTACCTGGAGTGGCTCGTCAATATCAAGGCGGTAAAGCACGCCCTCGGGGGTCAGTATGGAGTCCACATCTTCCTTGGCGATGTGCCGGAGGAGGAACTGACTACCCTGTACGTGGTGTCGCCGTATCATGTCGGAACCTTCTCTCCCTTTGGTCAAGATGAAGAGACCTCGTGCGGCAAGTGTAAGAAGGATCAGGCCGCCGGTCTTGAGATCAGTGGCCAGATCCCTCTCACCATTGCTCTGGCTGAACGCTACTTTGCCGGCCAACTGCCCAGTCTTGAGGAAGAGGATGTCAAGGCGTATCTTACGAAGAACCTTCACTGGGAGGTCGTTGACCAGGAGGGTCAGAGACTCAGGCGTCGCCGAGATGACCTCGCGGGTCTGCTTGTTGGTGTTGTCAGCAATGAAGTCACGCTCCCCGACAGTGCTGAAGGGTTCCCCAGCTACTCGGAGTACATCAAGGTGTATCCCGAGATTACCACCAACAGAGAAGGAAATGGCCGTGGAGAAGGAACAGGAGTCACAGAGGGGCAAGAGAAGTTCTGTTGTTAGAGTGGGAGTGATTGTTGTGTCCGAGGCCGAAGCCGCTCAACCGGCATGGACAAAGGGTTCAAGGTCATGGAGCTTGGCAAGCTTTGGCTTGACTCTTAGTCGCAGTTCAACCTGTGACAGTTTCTCTTCTATCCCTAGTAGGATGTTAATTGATCCAGCCTCTAGCAGGCGATACCGCTTTATATGGGCTGCTTAGGTGCCTTGTTGTTCAGCAATGTGATGTTATCATACTTTGGTTCCAGGGAGAAGGCCCTCATCATGAGTAATTATGCGCAGTAGCGAAAGCTAGATCAATCTTGAAGATTATAAAAGCGAAGTACCTTGACACATGCTGGTCCAACAGACACAATCTTGGAGTTTCGTGGCGTTGTCAGAGACAGGGAACAGAGGTACCGGTTTTTAAGCTTATGGCATATAACGATATGTCCAGTAGAACATTGGAAAGCACTGAAAAATACCAAGACAATGATTTTAAGGTTAACAAGCAAGTTTTCGTCCGCCAGCGTCGATGTTGCTGTCTATCGCTTTTGCAACCTCTGAACCTCCAGGCTCTAGGGTAGCCCAATCTGAGAAGCCCTCCTCAGTGGCTCTGCTTCCACCCGAGACATTGAAATGAACAGGTACTACCCCTTTGTTTGCAAGTCGAAAACTCCAACAGAGACATAAGCTGATACTAGCAGGTAGTACATGTGAATCCAATTGGTGGATCTTCTAATACAATATGCCGCGAATCGGCATTCTTGTGTGGTGACCAACATATAGGTACCTTACATAAATCCTCTTGATACGGCAAATAAGGGACCATGACATTACTATTGCACTGTCATAAAGTTTGTTTATTAAGTGATGTTCGGCATTGCTACCATAGGTATAGGGGCAGCAAGGCGATTACGCCGACACGTTCGAGGTGATCAAGCTTTTAATTATGAGCGTGGATACAGCGCAACATGAATCTCAGTATGGCTTGGGCGGACCGGCATGGCCATGCAAGCCAAGCACGGAGTGGGCAACAAGCGAGCATGGGTCTCAGCCCAGTGAACCGACTTGTGCTCTCCTGCTCAGCCCTGTTCTGCTAGGGTCCTATCTCAATGTAACAGCATCTCAGTATCAGACTGTTACCACGCTATCATGCATGCTGTGTGGATAAGAGACTAACCGTGGTTGGTTTAGATTACCGCCCAAACAGCAAGGAGATTGGGGCAATTCAAGGCACAGCGCACCGTAACACCCATTTTAGGTGCCGAAGGGAACCAAGACTCTGAACCCCTGTATAATCGAGGCACTTTTGGAGCACTGACGTGTATCCTGTACTTCTGGTTGGTTAGGCATGATTCAACCTGCGGAGTGGTTGACCATTGAAGCTCGGCGCAGCACTCTCGCACGGGCAACTGGCAGGGTTGATCGTCCGTATTCTTTTGGGAGTCTCCATACTCTTGCTGGTGATCAGAGCATGAATCGCTATCTGATTGGTTCAACAGCCGGAAATACCCAAGTCTCACTGCATCAAAGCTGAGACGAATGATTTCTGTACCGGGAAAAAGACCAACACGTACGACATACAAGGGGTTGAAAAGGCCCATATTACTTTGCCGATCGACTCCCACTTCCCGCCCAGACGAGTTTTTTGTCCTTTTCAAGTCGATCCTCCCAGACGCTGGCCCCTCAGCATCCTTTCGTTTATCTGCTTCCTTCCGGATGAGCTCATTGGAGTCTCCCGCTACCCGCTATTCAAACCCGCCGCCATATCGCGATCCGGTGATGGCGTCGACACGAGACGCTGAGGGTCTCCAGGTGGACTACCATCGAGAGGCTGCTGCTAGTGCACCGGAGGCGTACAACCAGCATCAGTACACAGCGGTCGCGGGGAAGGATGGACCGTACAATCCTGAGAACCAAGCTGCAACGCCACAGCAAAAGGTTCCCTTTGGCTTGAGCGTACTGAGCTTTGGTTTACTCGTCGCGCTTCTTACGGCTGTTATTGTTGGAGGAGCTGTTGGAGGAGGTTTGGGAGGAGCTCTGGCAAGCTGCAAGAGGTGAGCATTGGTTCCTCGCACTTGGAGGACATGACACTAATAAGCCTACTCTTTGCAGCTCGGATAGTTCGGAAAGCTCAACAGCAGTTCCCACTCCGACTGAAACAAGTGAATGCAGCCAGTCAAACAGCACCGACGACGACACTGTCGTTGGCGTCGACTATGCCCCCCTACCAGCCGCACAAGTCGCCAACCTCACATTGAACTGCCCCAAGAACGGAGCCAACGGGACGACGAGGACAACAAACGGTTATAAATTCAGCACATATTGCGGCGTGAATGCGCCCGACACTGGAGACGGCAACATCAACGACATTGTGTCCCTTTGGGCCTACTACTTCGAGGACTGCATGGGCGCATGTGCAGAGATGACAAGGAACAACGATACTATTTGCAACAGCGTCTTTTTCAGGATAGGCATGAACGGATCGACAACTCAGTATGGTAACTGCTGGTTGAAGAATGGCAAGTTGAAGGCCGGTGATGCTAGTTGGACTACCTACGGTAGTGGTCATGTCTATGCTGAGCTGGAAGATGATGACGATGACTGAGAAGGGAGGCCATCTTACTTTGTGTGTTTTTCCCATTCCGGGATAGTTGGCACCTGGATTGGGTTGGATATTGCCTTGGTGGATGTTGATAGCAAGGGCATGCATGGTGTACGAGGAGGTCTTTCCAAGACACTATGATAATGAGGGAGCGCATAGGATTTTATACTTCTAACGCCAGTCTTGTAGATATTAATATACCCAGATACAGCCACTACCCTCTTCAGCAGGTAACCCAAACCACTCCTACGATCTCCTACGACTACTCAGTTCAATACTACTTTGGGATGTTCTCCGAGAGACCTTTTGCCACCAATGCCGCTTGTTGCCATTAGGAGATGTGTTCCCGCCGTTGCCAACGGCCGATGGTGCGTTCGAAGTAGTGGCACCATCGGATAACGCGGCGGTATCGCTGTCGTCCTCGGGGTCCCCAAGAGTCATTTCCCCACGCTTCACAAGGTGGATATATCCACCAAAGGCGAACGCAGTACATATGGCAGTGAGAATAACCCAGATCCAGACTTGTGATGGTGAAGACAGGTATTTGTTCTCGGTAAAGAATGGCATTGCGAACACGGCCTAAAGTCTCCTTTATTAGTTTCCAAGAAAGAAGCTTCAAACGGTCAGTGGCTCCTTACCGCGAATGTCGCTCCTGGGAGAAATACTAGAGTCATGATGGCAATCTACACGGACGGGACATTGATATCAGCGCACAATATTGTGTAATTTGTGGGAGACTGACCGTCTTCATAGCGATGCTGTCTCTCTTCATGCTCCTAGACAGCATGTGAGAAGCCAAGGAAAGTCTTTGCGAGATCCGGTTCTCTTGCTGAGAAGCATTGAGGATAGCCTGCAACGTCTTGTCGTTGATGGTTTGGATTTGATTGAAGAGCTAAGCGGGAAAGTTAGCCAGGTAGGCGAAGAAATAAACTGCTGACTTACTAGGGCTAAGATGTTCTGGATTTTTCGCTCCGCCTCGTCCGCGGAGCAACAAATGATCTTCAGATATGACGCTAATTGCTCAATCTTCTCCAGCTCCCGGTCTGTTGGTGAGAAGCCTTCCTCGCCCTCCTCTTCTTCATCTTCCTGCTTTCCCTCATCCCTCTGTTTTGGCCTCGGCTCGTACGTCATCTGCCTGCGGTGTTTACGAAGATCAGAAAGGATCAGGTCGATACGTTGGAGGTCAGTCTTGTAACGGTGGAGGTGGGCAGCCATGGCGTGGAGAGCGGCATTGAGAGCTTTGCTGGTGTTGAGAAATCCTTCTGTCTGGTTTGCAATTTCGTTTTGGATTGTCATTTCCTGCATGGTGTTAAATCACTGATCAAAGGCATCAAAATATACGTACTTGGCTAACCAATTCAACGTCGACGTAATAGAAGAGGCTGTCCCACCATCGTAGTCTGGAGGCGATGTAAACGAGAAGTACAAAGCATGGGCTATCGTCTAGGTCCGTGATGGATCTTCGCTCGAGACCGCTCTGGATCTGGGTAAGTGGTTCTTGAGCAGGTTTCCTACCTGCATTTTCAAAGTCCACGACAAAGACCCGCAACCTCCTGGTCGCACAGTCACGCTTTATGAAAAGCCCAACCGTACAGCTAGAAATAACGGCGTTTTGGCTCTCGAGATAAATATTACCCCATGGGTTTACCTGCGCTTCTCGCTGTGTGATAACCACGTCGTTGGACGCAAGTACAACTCTGCAGGGTATTAGACACCAATAGTGCCACTGGTGCTTTGACTGGTGTTGGAAAGCCGTTCCACGAAAAGCAGATTGGCTACACATAGATGTAAGAAAGGTACTCGGTATATGGTATGCTGACGCGAGATGCCTCAGAACTGTGGGGCTGACCCGAAGCTGTCCTCGTTCTTCATCGGGGAGTTGTTGTTCGTCTTCTGTGTTCTGTAGACCCCGTGATATGTACCTGACGAGAAGGTGGTTAGTGGCAGCATCTTTGGGAGAATGAAATTCAAAGGGACTTGCAAGAGTTCAAAAGTATTCGTGTTTCTCTCCTGCTGATAAATTAGAAACTGACGGTCCTGTAGGTACGTGGGTCTGCAAATATAATCTACCTGCCATTGATGGGTCTAATTTCATCGCCTCTTCTTCATCAACGAATGAATGTTGTACGTCTAGGTCACATTAGGGTAATTGGCCTAATGAGTGAAGATTGGAACGCAAATTTACCTAGTAAATTTGTGTCGTTTTTTTTGGCGGTGATGCGTTGCAGGCATGTGTGATGCCATAGATACCACTTTTCAGCCACCGCCATACCTTCTTTAATCACTTCCTCAGAATCACTGAATTGTGAGCAACATGTAACCATCAACGGAAGCATAGAGAAGCAGGGACAAATTTGCTCACATATCAATATCGAAGCGTGCGGGGTCGGCAGTCCAGTAGTCATCATCGTGAGATTGAATGTGGACTGGCGCCCTAACAGCTGATTGAGACACTTTTGAACTCATTTTGGCTGAGGAAAGTCGAATGATGGAGAAGAAGGAAAGGAATGAGACTTCAAGTCGCTCAAGTTATTGAGAAGATATAGCTTTGTGAGGGTAACATGGATGGGGCTGTGTCACCATATGTGGCCTGGGCTGACAGCGTTAGGCTATAGTAACAACTTGCAGTCAACAAGGCTCGCGACGGCGCCAAAGTGGAGGTGACAATTCGCCCAGTTGCTTACGACTCTGGGGTGCTGGGTTTGGTTTACCGCGAGCCTGATTTCCCCTTCCCTGCCATTGGTGTCTGCTGCAAGCGACATGCGAGGAGCCACCCAACCAACTCCAAGGAACAGGGGCATGAAAAGAAAATGTTGGAAATTTTGGGGCTCTCTGGATCTACGCCAAGTGCGGCTGAGTCTCAACCAGGCACCTCAGCCACCACCTCTAGATGCATGCATCGCCCCTAAGCTGGCCACCAACATGATACGTTTCACGTTACAACGTGGCGCTCTGATTGACTGGCAACCGCAGAGAGCAAGTGTAATTTACAAACATGTCCACCAAGGCTGACTACCATACGATGCCACCTATCTTTTGTCAGGGGCTTGAATGGTAACCGCGGCTGCTGGGCACTGTGCTACGTCTACCGGTCAGGCAGGACCATGAGCCAAGATCGATCTTGTTGAGGCCGCAATTGAAACTAGACCACGCTATAGCGTTTCAGAGGAGGGAAGTAAGAGTTGGACCCAAGGCTATAGTTTTTATTCAGGGTATCTAGTTGCCTCGATGCTATTAAACTATTACCGGTGGGCAGAATTCTTATGGGCTAGTTAGAGCCGGGATAACCGACATAGCAGATCGAGCTGCCCACCCGCAGCGAGATCTACACACTCGCGGCTCACATGAATGAGAATTCCGAAACAGCAAGGGAACCAGAAATTCGCCGCAAACATTCACTCTTTTATAACCTATTTTCTACTCTATCATTATGGAGAAAGGTCCTTCTAACCAGGAAGGGCTATTTTAGTATTAGCCCCATGTCTATTCAGCCCGGCGACGAGCTATGGATGCTGTGTGGATGAAAGGTCCTTTGCGTGCTGCGCGTGAGACATTGCCGAACACCTACAGATGTGTTTGGGAGGCTTACATGCATGGTTTTATGCACGGGGAACTTTTTCGAGGTGGAATTGGAGAAAACGTACACAGAATATCTTTGGCATCAACATCTACCGCATTGATACAGGGGAACACATTAGAGCCTCGATCGGCAACGAAACAATTTCCCCAGCCATAGCAGCCTTATCAGATCGCTATTTTTGTAAATCGTATTTCCATCGCACAACTATCCTGCTGAGAGCTAGTTCCTACACTACGGAGAGTTGTCAAGCCTCAAGCGAAGCCAGCGCCGATGACAAAGCTCGCGTCGTCGTTAAACAACGCAGTAGCATCGAATGTATGAACACCGCCATTGCTCGCGATGTAGAGTACATTGTTGTAGTGTCGGAAGTAACGGGTGGGATAGCTCCAGGATCGGACACTGTTGCCCTGGCCATTGAGGCCAGCCTGGGTGCAGAACGTGGCATCTTCATGGAATAGCTTGCTCCCATCGTTGACGTCGAGCTGAAGCTGGAAGGCAGAGTGTCGCAGGAAGCTGCCCGGGGTGTCGTTTGATTCGAAAGAGAAACATCCGCTAAAGGCTAGGCCGGTACGGACCGTCCAGCTGGCCTGCTTTTTGAGGGTGGTGGAGCTGGATGATGAGACCACCGCCGTGTTGACTGAGGAGCCAGAGTGTGTAATGTAACGTGTCGTGCAGCAACTTGAGGTAGCTCTCAGAGAAACAGAGGAACCAACAGTGAGACCAGGGCCACTGGTCAATGACGTCGTGGCATACTTGGCGGCTACAATGTTCGCCTGCACCGAGTTCTCAGTGGCATCGGATGGGTAGCCAGAGGTCATGACGCCCTCGTAGAAGGTGCCCTGTGAGCCATGGCTGTTATCGCCGCCAATGCCGAGAATGATGGCTCCTTCTTTGCTCATGGGATTATAGCCAGACACCGTTGGACGCGCGCCGCTATAGTATGTCGACAAGGAGTTGGCCGCAGCATTGCCACCACGGATTGCCCACTGGTTTGGCCTTCCCTTGACAGCCGCGGTGAGAAATCGATAGGAGATTGAAGGATCCTGGGTGTTTTGCTTAGGGTCAGCGCCGGAGAACAAGCCGTTCTCCAGATCGGCCATGACCCAGGGGCCGGAGCCGGAGCCGGAGCCCCAGACGGTGCTGTCTCCAAAGTAGATGGCCTCCATATGGCCGTTGCCCGTATCGGTATTGCTGATCTCGGCATTGCCATAGTCAAAGCAACAGTCGCCGTTATAATGTGTGCCGTCAAGCACAGCGTACATGCCCTCGGCCGCATCTCCTGTAGCGGTGCCGCTAGCGGCATTGTTCCTGTATCCAGTGCCGGGGGAGATGAAGACACCGTAGGCCTTCTGACCGTTCAGCGTGACGGGTGCGCCAATGGCGCTGGCCAAGTTATCCTTGCCATCATCATCTGGGCCTTTGAAAGCGCCAGAAGGAGCCTGGGTAAGATGATTGCCTTTGCCGGACTGGTCGTAGATGATGGTGATAAGACAGGTCGTGCCAGCGCAGAACGAGTCTTGGGTAGCAGCATTGGCAACACCACCGGCAGATCGCGGCGCAATGTTGGTCGTGGCACCGTCGGAGCCGCGTTTTACCTGGTAAAGGGAGCCGGTATAGGCGTCGTACAAAGCCCGGGTGGTGCTGTGTGCCGCGACGCAGGGTGTGCCCCCGGAGGAGTAGATGTCGCAGGGCCCAGCGGCGACAAGAGGTGCAGCGACAACCAGAGCGAGAGCAAGCACGGAGCTGCGTTCGATATTTAGTTGCGGATGCATGTCTGATTTGAAAATATTGATGTTGCTTTGGTAAGAGAACCGTAGAGAGACGCAAGTCTCAGCGTTTCAGAGGTATTAACAAGAAGCTCAAGTACTCTCCTAAGCAGGTCAGTGTCGTAACAGAAGCTGGGCTTCGTCTGATCCCTGGTCTCTTATTCTCATGTCTTTTGGTTTCAAACCTGGGGTATTTATGTACGACCAGCAACACCAGCTCCCACGATGCTCATTGGCACGCATACCAGAATCCGCCCTTCTTGCGTAGACACGTCCATATTGGGTGGACTGTGAGTTACTCATTGGCGCGCGTGAATACATACTTCAAGTCTGGGGTAAAGATTTTCCAATACAGGCTGCCTTTCATTCGGAACGGTCTGCGCACTTCCGACGAAATGATGTATCTCCCTCTGGCTTAGGACCAATGTCTCATGACTCCCGTGAGGTCGTGTATGAGCACCACACCTCTAAAAAAGTAAAGGCTTAATAAGTTCCCGTCTTATCCGTCCTCTCGTCTTCTGATACGTCGAGAAGCAATCGTACTAGTGCCATAGAGGGAAAGGGCGGATCGAGACATGGGGAAGAGGTTACATTGCTAAACATTGGGTAGTAGCTCTCTGTGTAATATCCCCCCAGGCTCCTCCGGGTTGGGGCGCCTATAACTCGTAGCATTTCGAGAACCAGGTATGTCTGTAAGCGCACAATAGGGAGCAAACAAAACAGTGTCTTGTCGAGCGCAATACAAGGAGTAAAGTCATCCACCTTCCCCGCCTCATGTGCCGACATTGCCGACATTGCCGTCATTGCCATGCGTTCAAGTTAATGTTAGAAGCGAGAATACTACCAATAGATTACGTTTTACAATAGACCCGTCTCGCTCCATGTTCCTGGCTAGATTGAGACCGCGGCTCGCTTGTGTAGAGTGTTGTTGCGTATTCACCTCCGGCTCGATGTTTATATTGACAGATTTCTGTGAGGAACTCAGAGCGCAGTCGCGGCCATATAACCTACTACGTTTTCCAGTCAGACAAGAACACGTCCCAAGATCCTATTCAGATTGCAATTGAAACTAGACCGGGCTACGGGTTTTGGAGCTATATTCAGATCACACCTTTCATTTTAGGTGTTGACTTGCCCCGACACTGGCAAGCTGCTATCGACTACCCTCACCGGATCTTTAACCTTGTAATATGTCTAGTGTTGGCCCTGCCTGGTATTCCTCCTCTTCTACCTAGCTGTCGCTACGTCCCACCTCATCTGGAAAGTATGGCCTCAACAGACGAACGGCGTCCTCAGACCCGCAACATTTGCCCTTTGCCCATTGCAGTGGTGTTTCAGCATCCGGATCTTCGGGAGCATAGTGCTCGAACAGCAAACCAAGCAAGTCCTCTCTTTCCGCCTCCACGGCCTGACAGATAGCTTTTCGGACATGCTCTTGCTTGGCTTTGCTTGAAGTAGGCTTAACCTTTAGGAAAAGCTCCACCAACTCGTCAAGTCCGTTTGATACTGCGACTTCCAATGGTGGAACATTATCCCAGTACACTTCTGAGAATGGCTGTGCGCCGTGTTCGAGGAGTAGCTCGACGGATGACAAGTCCTCTGTGTCGATTGCATTGTCCAAAGCCAGAACAAGTGGTGTTTGGTCGGTTTCTTCGTCGTTCGGTGAAACGTTTCTCGCCAGCAGTAACTTGAGCACCTCCAAGTGACCATCACTTGCCGCCCAGGTCAACACACTCTTGCCTTCCTCCTTGTCTCGGACGTTGGGATCCACGCCCTTCCCCAATAACATGGACACTATCTCTAAATGTCCCTCGGACGCAGCGTGTAGTAGTGGCGAAAATCCGTTGCCGTCCCAATGATTTGGATCAGCCCCTTTCTCCAGTAGAAGAGACACAATCTCCTCGTGCCCTCTCAAAGCCGCAACAGTCAGCGGGGTCATCTCTTGGTCGTCTTCAGAGTGAAGATCAGCCCCATTATCCAAGAGAAGAGTCACAACATCCATATGCCCATTTTCGGCTGCATATGAAAGAGGAGTCCGCCCTTCCTTGTCTTTGGAGTCCACTTCAACATTCTTATCGAGCAGAAGTTTGACTAGTTCGATATGTCCTTCTGACGCAGCGAGCACGAGAGGCGTCCTTCCAGTCTCATCTCTGTGCTCTAGGTCGGTAGCCTGCTCTAGAATCTCCTTAATGACCGAGACGTGTCCTTGTTCAAAAGCCCATCCGAGACGGTCTTCATCAGAGCCAGCATTGACATTGGGATAAGCGGAAAGGAGCGTTTCACTTGTCACCCCTTCTTTATCGGCGCCTGTCGAGTCTGCATCTGTCTCTTGGTTTGCCAGAAGTTCAACAATATCGTCATGTCCCTCTTCGATAGCCCATGCTAGAGCTTTTCGACCAGTTTCGTCAACGAGATCTGCCGCAGCGTTGTTCTGAAGCAAGAACTCGACAATGTCTGTGTGTCCTTTCGCCGCTGCTAGTGACAATGCGGTCATGCCATAATACCATCCCTTGGCATCGATATCGGCTCCTGCATTCAACAGGAGCTTGACCATCGAGATTCTGCCATCTTTAGCCGCCATGATCAAGGGAGTTTCGGAATTCGTGTCCTCGATGTTGACACGGGCGCCCGCCTCAATTAGATGCCTTGCCACGGCTTCATGACCATTGGAAGTGGCCGCCAAAAGGGGCGTTCTACCAAGATTTGGCTCAATGAAGTTGATGTCAGCACCATATGTGACAAGCAGTTGCACAGCATCCTCATGTCCTTTCTCAGCAGCCCAGAACAATGGAGTTTGTGAAAATTCGTGATCAGTGTCGTTCAAATCCACCCCTTTGTCTAGCTCCAGTTGTAGGGTTGCAACATCACCGGCGGCAGCGGCGACGATATGTGTTGCTTCCCAGGGGTAAGGCTCGTAGGGTTCGTCAGCCATTTCGTCATCCATGTAGGGCTGTTGTTGTTGAAGGGCGTGCCAGGGATTGATGATACGCATGATGCAAGTACGGAAGAAACAAGTAGGGAACAAGAATACACCGAGTCGACTGTGATTGCAGTGGAATCGATCTTCTCACCAATAGCAAGAAGCGGTAGAAGAGCCTTAAATATCAATTCTGAACGGTGAGGTTGCGAGAAGTTGAGTTTGAGCCGTGCCTGAATTTGTGGGGCCATTGAGAAATAACGCCGGATGAAAAACGGTACGAATGCCTCTTTCGGGCAGAGTTGACGTGGATTTTGAGTTTTAACTTTTCCTCTCAGCTAAGGAACTCAAAAGACTAAGGCCAACTAGGTAATCGCCGTAGGCATAAAGCTCGTATTCGTTTCTTGGAGCCTGTGCTAGCCAATCAATTGATCAATGGCGTCTTATCAGGCACAATATCAGGGGTTGATGAAGGTTTCGTAGACACGTAGAGATAACTAGACACCTGGAATAAAACCTATTATAATACAAACACAATACTTTTAAAGAGCACGTCCAACTTTTGACAACTGTCATGAAGCACCATACTATAAACCTCGCCTAGAGACGCCTGGAGACATCGGCCGCCTGAATCTCTGGCCGACGTAGCACTATCCTAATTCTTCAAGTTGTCAAAACGACTCCAGCTTCTAATTCTACCTCCATATATCAAGAAAATGATTGGAAATGGTAACAAAGCCGCAGCAACTCCGGCAAGAACACTCGACATGCGCTCCACGCCCAATGTCTCATAGAGTGGCCCTGTCCACAGGCTGAAGGTTGCCGCAAAGACGCTCCGGAACGCCACGTGGATTGACACGGCCGAGTTGGCGCAATCGTGATATACGTCGACCATGTAGATGATACCGGTCAGGAAGATGAGTAGCACCGAAACTCCGATGAAGTAGCCCGCCAGAACCTGACAGAACCAGTGTGTAGACATGGACCATCCGAACCAGAGCAATGCTACCGGAAGGATAGCAGCACCCGCGATCATCGGATAGAGGCGGTCTTCTGGAACCGTGGTACCGCCTCGCTTAAGGAACCGTCGTTTGTACCAAGTCAGGGTGAAAATGGCAGTAACACAGGGCGCCGAGAGTGTTCCTAGTGTTATGGCGATGAAGGGAAGGGTTGAAGCGGGGACAGACCAGCCACGTCTTTGAAATGCCAAAGGGACGAGTTGATAAGCCAGATAAAGAGTCCCGTACACAAAGGTAAGATGTACAGTGAGGATTATTAGGATTGGCTCTTTGTAAAAGAGTCGTATGGGCTTGCTGAGATGCTTGGCAAAGAACTGCCCGAGGCTGTGGTCGTGGCTGTTGTCAACTTCGGTGCGAGTTAAATCCAGGTTGGCCGTGTTTCCTTCGGCTCGAATTCGCTTCGCTTTTGCTAACGGAATCTGCTTCGGAGAGGACTCCTTTAACGCAAAGAAGGCGAATGGTTCAAGAGCGACGAACATCAGCAGGGTGACCCAAGCTGTCCATCGCCATCCGTACCTTTCAACGATGTAAGCTCCAGCCACTGGCGCAACCGTGCTGCCCACGTTGATCATGGAAGCCGAGAAGCCCAAGGCCACAGCTCGAGGTACCGGGCCGTAGAGCTCAGCAACCATGCCTGTGCCAACGCCAAGGACAGCGCTCCCCGAGACGCCGGCCAAGAACCGACAGACCAGTATACCAACCATGCTCTTTGCTAGAGCCAATGGGATCTGGAGAATGGCACAGAGGATGCATCCGATCACCATGGGCGGTCTGTGGCCAACAACTTCAGATATGGGGCCGAAGAATAGGGGGCCAAGAGCAAAGCCGGCGACAAAGAGGGCGACGCCGAGCAGCACCACTGTCTTTGATGCATTGTATTCTTCAGCCAGCGACTCTGCCCCTGATCCAAAGACGCTGGATGCAAAGGACACAACGAAGATCTTGGCGCTGACGATGGCGATGAAGGACAGCTTCTTGAGTCGAGACCAATTGTGCGGGTGATCGGGGTCTCGAGGGGAGTTGGAGTTGGCAACTTCCATCATCGTCATCGTGTTTGCTTGGTGATGAATATACTGAACAGGCCCTCTGAAGCCCATCATTGTGAAGCTTTCTGGGCGTGGCATTGACTTTATTGATGGAGGGGAGGTTCTAGACCGATCGCGGATCCACCATATCAAGGTTGTAATGGCTGCTAAGAATCTGCTCGGTACCATGACCGAAGTTACCGACAGATCTGTTGAGGTGGGGCCACACAGGTTGAATCCCCTGGCCTCCTGGATACTGATAGTCCCCTTGATACATGGGCCTGGTACGGCCCTGAGATGGAGTGAATGTAGAATATGTGGATTTAAAACTTAGCAACAGAAATGAACACTTCCTCCCTTCTCTTGACCCTTCAGGCCTACCAAACGGTTGCCAGTCCATGGTCTCTACTATATACCTCCTCAAGCGGTTGCATGACGGCCCCGAATCAGCCTAAGCATCTCGCTTTCCATCAGGAGTTCCATCAATCTCGACAGCCATTGCCTTTTCACCAACTTCGACGTGGGTTTCCGGAGCGTCACCAAAAACAGCCTGAGCCTTCTCCAAGGTAAGGCCCCTGGTTTCCGGGTAAAGAAAGTAGAAGACAGCAATCTCCACAAGCAGCCACACAACGTACACGATATAGTACTTCCAACCCAAAGTGTCCATGCCAATAGGATTGACAAACTGGTTGAAGAATGAGGCCGCCTTTGTTGTTAGGACGAGGATGCTCAAGCCCTTGGCCCTAAGTCGGTATGGAAGGATTTCTGTTGGGTAGACCCAGAGAAGAGGGTTAAGGCAGACATTGTACGAGGCGTTATAGATGAAGATGAATGCAAGGGCCGATTTACTCGATGCGAGCGTGTGAAGTTCGTTGTACGTGGAGATGCTGATGGTCAAGGCCGAGAAGCTTAGGAACATGGCTATACCACCCCCCACGAACATGGTACGCCGAGCGAGCTTGGCCGATAGCATTGCCGCGACAATGGCATTTCCGTAGTTGAAGGTTGCAAGTGTGCCGACGAGCTTCGTCTGCTCCTCCTGGGTCGAAATGCCAATGCTGGCAAGGATCTTGGTGAGGTAATACGAGACCAGACCGTTGCCGCTCCACTGGACGAAGAAGCCGAGACTGACGAGGATGATGAGACGATGACAGTTTGCGGGAGACTTGACGAACTGCGACACGCTGGCATCAGCCATCTCGCGCTCGGCTTCCAACGTGTCGTGCATCTCAAAGTACTCGGCCTTGACCAACGGGTGGTCCCAGTCGCCATCGCCGTGACACTTGGCCAGTGTAGCATAAGCCTCTCTATTGCGGCCTTTGAAGCAGAGCCAGCGAGGAGACTCATCCAAGAAGCACACAAACGCGATCTGCAGCATTGCAGGGGCCGCCTGCAGAAGCGTGGGGAGACGCCACGCCCAGGCTGATGCCATTCGGTAGCTGCCAAACGTGGTCCAGCCCGCCAGCAAGGAACCCAAATAGAAGGAGGTGTTATAGAGGGAGCTGAATAAGACACGGTGGCGGGGATGGGCCAGTTCAGAGATCAGAATGGGTGCAGCAGCGAGAGCCAGGGTGATGCCAAAACCAACGACAATACGACCACCGATAAAGAGGCCGATGGACTTGCTGACACACTGTATGATAACGCCGATGATCATGATGGAGCTGCCCACTAGGATGGACATTTTGCGGCCGAAGCGGTCAGACACAAAGGCAGAGAAGGGAGTCGAGAGGATGGCACCAAGCGGGTATGCCGCGCTCGTGAACCCGAGAAGGGCGCCGCGAGGGTTGTTGAACTGGTCTTTCCAGGAATCAACTCCTTGAAGACCCGTGAGGACCGAACCGTCGTATCCATTGGTGGCGCAGACGACGAGGCAGGCTGGTGCGAGGAGGGCGTACAGCTTGATCAAGGCTGGGGTCAGCTTCAGCGGCGAGCTTTTGTCGGCCGCTAGCATGTCGGCCACAGACTCAAGAGGCCGTTGGGTGGGCAGATCTTTCTGTTCCATGATTGAGAAGAGGGCCAAGATTAATAGGTGTCGTGTTGGTAGATGAACTGAGGGATCCAGATCTCCTGGCTGAGTTTAACAAGAAAAGATCGTCAAGAAGACCCCAAAGCCCCTTCTTATAGATGAATAGACGAATGACATGTTTTGGTCAAGAAGGGAAAAGGCAGACTACCTTTGGGGATTGTCGTGGTCTCGACTCCAGCCACTATCCCCATGGGGTCACAATGTCACAGCAATGGGCATTCAAGCCCCCGCATCTTCCCCAGAAAGCATGACTTGCAAGGGTTTGACAGAAATCCCTGTCTAGTAAGGAGGGGAAGGGGTTGGAGTCTTGCATCGGTTGTGGCGCCGAAAATACCGAGCCTTAGAAAGGCCGGTGGGTGAATTGGCCTCGGAGGTTGAGCCTCCGCAACGGGCTGTTGGTCTACACGCAATTGGACTTGGTTGCCGATAATCACCCATGATTCCATTTACCCAATATTAATGAGCCTGTCGTGTGTTGAGACGAAAAACACGAGTTACCAGAATTGGAAGAGCAAGGGCGATACTGGATGGTTCATTCAGTAAGGCTCGGCAGGATCGTTGTGTGATGAATCATGAACCCTGGGGGTAAATCACCAAGTCTCATTCGATTGAGTGAATAAACTTGGCAGAAATAAAAGAGAGGAGACGGCTATGTTTCTCCCCATAGAATCCCCCTTATAGAGCCCTCTAGAATTAGGAGAAATTCGCAAGTAGTGTCAAGAGCACTCCTTATGATGGTAAAAGAGCCACCACTGCCCTCCCAAGCCATAGGATGTTGGCTGTAGTTTGATAAAGCCAGTCACATGTACGCAGGTATAGCAGAGAGAATAGGGGGGCTCAACACCGCCAATGCTCAATTCTATCAGTATTTACCCAAGATAAAAAAAAGTCCTCTTGTTTCTATAGACCGTTCCATGTAAACCCCTCCTTGGCTATCGAAATCTTGGTCTCACCACCAACATCGACAGCCGATTGCCCAACGTGCACCACGTAGTCACCACCTATGGCCCTCCAGCACTTTGCATCGGCGTCGTAGAAGCTGACGGCATACTTGTCCAGCAGCACAGAAACATCTTTGGTCTCTCCTTCCTCCAGGTGTACCTTGACGAAAGCCTTCAATTCCTTGACGGGGCGTCGTCGGCCGATGGTGATGTTGGGGTACTGGATGTAGAATTGGACCACCACTTTTCCTGCTCGACGCCCGGTGTTGGATACCTTGCAAATCACCTTGACTGTGTTATCTGGGCTCTTGAGCGAGCTGGAACCCGAGATGTTGACATTTGAGATGGAGAAGGTCGTGTATGACAGGCCAAACCCGAATGGGAACAGTGGTTCTGGTGATTCTCGGCGATCATACCAACGATATCCGACATCAAGGCCCTCTTGATAACGGATAATATCGTTCTTGTCCACAGGGAAGTTGCCGTGGGAAGGGTTATCCTCGAGTCTTCTCGGCCATGACAGAGGAAGTCGTCCGCTGGGGTTGACAACCCCGGATAGGATCCTGGCGACTGAGTGACCGCATTCTTGCCCCGGGAACCAGGCTTGGATAACTGCGGGAACAGAGTCTATGAAAGGAGACATATCCATTGGCGACCCGCTAAAGCTAACGACGATGGTTTTTGGGTTCGCCTCGGTAACGGCCTTGATCATGTCGTACTCGCCTGAGAGATAGCTCATGGTTTCGCGGTCAAATCCCTCGGATTCGATCTCGTTCGTGGTCCCGACGCATACAATGGCGTAGTCCGACCTGCGGGCAGCTTCACAAGCGTGCTCGATCCGTCCAGGGATGTCGATGTGCTCGTGGAAGCGTAAACTGGTGCCCTGGAAGAGATGCCCGTTCAACGGCGGCGCGTGCAGCACCTCCTTCTCGGTGCCCCAGATCTCCACGCGGATGGCATAACGGCGACCGGCTTCCATCTCAAAGTCGAAGCGGCGCTCAATCTTGGACTTGAAGAAGTAAAATGACTCGGCAATCATATCCTTCTCTTGCTCCCGTGTGAAGAGCAGCTCATTGTCGATGAAGCACTTGGCTACCCCGGTTGTGATGATGGAGAAGTGATGGCGGCCGGTAGTCGACGGCTTGATGTCGTATGTCATGCGCACTGAGTAACCTCTAGCAAGTGAATCGGGCCATCGTTCTTTTATCATGTACTCTGGCAGCAGAGAGTGCTCCGTATAAGCTGGGTTCTGACCGATGATACTGCTGTTGAACCACTCAAGCTTAACGGGCGTGTCCGAGTGCTCGTCAGAGCCACAGGGGAAGACAACGTCTAGGGGGGCATGTGGGAGAGCACCGAACACGGGGACACCTTGGGCGTGGTTCGTCGTGTGTCCGAGGCTCTGCATCCCCTCAATGGGACTGATGGTGCGGATGGCGTCGACTCTAGCACTTCCTCCGCCGCCCAGGCTCGCAACGGAGGCGAACTGACCGATCATGGCCACTGAAGACCTGTCGGGGAGGGGCAACAAGTTGTTTTGGTTCTTAAGCAGGACCATCCCATCCGCTCCGCCTGCTGCGATGAATGCATCGCGCTCAGGGTTGTCGAGGGCAACCTCGGGGGGCTCGTCAGGGCTCTCCCATCTACCGAGCGCGGAAGCCAGGGCCAGTACTCTCCGGGCGCTGGTATTGATGGTGTCTTCTGTCACTAGTCCCTCCTTGACGGCGTTCTGGAGCTTTTCGCCTCGCCACTTGGTCGGCCCGGGCATCTCCAGATCCAAGCCTGCGTTGATGGCCTCGGCAGTCGAGTATGTGCCTGTCCAGTCAGACATGACGAGTCCTTTAAAACCCCATTCCCCGCGAAGGACATCGGTGCACAGTCGACGATCCTCGCCGACGTATGTGCCGTTGACCTTGTTGTAACTGGTCATGAAGCACTTGGGAGCGGCCAGCTTCATGACGTACTGGAAGGGGAGAAGGTATAGCTCCCTCAACGTCTGCTCATCCACCTCGCAAGAGAGAAACCTGCGTCTGTTCTCAGCGTCATTGGCGACGAAATGCTTGGGTGTCGCGGCTATGCCCTCAGACTCGCATCCTGATAAATCGTTAGCGGTGTTGAGACGGGAGAGAGAGACATTTACTCGCCCTTACAGAAGGCAGCGGCCAAGAGTCCGAGCACGACCGGATCCTCCGAGTACGTCTCATAATTTCTTCCGCCTGAGTTTGGTGGTGGTGTTAGCATGGAGTGTGTTGGTCGTGACAGGAAAAGTTAGGACCCATTAACTTACCCAGCGGCGACCGGATCATGTTCAGGGTTGGGCCCAGGAGAATGTTGGCAGTCTTTGTTTTTGCTTCTTTGGCAATCTCCACGCCGACTTGCCGGGCGAGGTCGACGTCAAAGGTCGAGCCCAGACTCGTACCGCAGGGGAAACATGCTGCCTTGATTCCGCTCACATAGCTCTCCCCTCGAGCTCCATTGGGGCCGTCGGTTGTCTGGCAGGCTTCTTGTCAGTGTGTGAGGCACATCGAGAGCTCGGTAGACTCTTACCTTTAAGTGAGGGACAAAGACACCCTCTCTTTCGATGATAGGAGTGCGCCACCAGTCAACGGCGGACAACAGGGAGATCTTTTCATTGAGAGTGAGCTTGGACAGTAGCTCGTCCACGTCTGGGTTGTTCCTTGGCGCCATTCTTTGCTTGTTTCCTAGTATTATCTTCAGTGGCGTCGCCCTGTTCTCAGTAAAAGCATGCTTATTTATAGTGTGTAGTGTGCCGGTAGTGGATCAGGAGGCTTTCTAAGCTCAACGAAGACGAAACAATATCGATCCACAGTGACCGACTAGTTTGCGGAGATAATGCCGTCACATACCAAGACATCCACTCCTATTAGGGATCCATAGCCAGCTAAAAGGGCAGTTCTACTAACCATGGCACACTTCGGCAAGGGCACCGAAGTTACCGATCATGTATGGCTTGCCTAACAGGCTACGTGACTTGTCGGGAGCATAATCAAGCTCCGGCTGACCAACTGTGACGGGACGTCTCTATGACGGAATAGTGCCTGTTGGCCTAACATCGCTGGATATATTGGTAGCGTAGACTCTGTCCTCTTTCCATTCAACGCGGCAAAGACCTGTTTCAGACATTACCTATCCATCCAATACCCCACCTCCCACATGGATTCGCGCACCCCTGAGCTCCGCTGAGGCAATATCGGTATATCCGTCCAATGTGTCAGCATTGGGATAATGCTATGATGTGTTGGAAATGTGTTGTTTGTCATAGTCGAAGCCGAGATAACTCAGCTAGAAGTGACAGTCATCCAACTTTGGACGCATTGAGGGTACAGAGGGCCAGATCATAGCTTTCATTGACAGAGGGCCAAGTTGTCTAAGGGGCTTCAGGGTGATTACTGCTGGGCATGAGGAGGAGTTCTCGTTTGAGCATGAAGCCGGGACTGCCAGGTTCGTTTATGAGGCCGATGTAGCTGCTCGCGATATCGCAGGTGGAAAAATAGAGAGTGGCATCATGCTGCTGTCCGAAACGTTGAGGATGATGGGTTTAATGGGTGAAACCAGGGCACAGGCCGGACTAAGATATCCACAGGACATTATATAGATAGTCAAGTTATAAGCCAGTTTAGTATGAGCTCCAGAGACCATTAAGCCATTGAGAATACAGAGACTCAATCACCTCCCGAGCAAGCTTCAAGTCTGAACTCTCATCCTCCCAGCATCGCAGTTGTGCCAGGCAGAGCTCCACCGCGCTTGTGGCTTCCTCTTCTTTCCCCATCGTCTTAACCAAGCCAATCCTGAGTCCGCAGAGTAATGACAGCGCTCGCGCGGCTGACTCTCGACACCTATACCATGCTCCAGCATGCCTGTGACCCATCCCAACTGCCCTTAGCGGGTCGAGACATTCGAGCACGGCCTTCTCGGCCAATGGCTGTAGAATCCCTTGGGCTTGGGAGAGAAACCCCTGATTGGGCAAGTGGGCAAGGCGATATAGGAATGGCCTGTAAAGCTTCGCCTTGAGGCTGGAATAACGGGTCCACGTAGTTAGCTGAAGCTCGGTGATGGTTTCGAGCTCGGGTGGCACATCGAAGCAGGAGATTACTTGCGGCAACGATTCACGCCATTGCTCAAGTTGACACTCCAAGTCCCGGGCCGCGTCGACCATGGCTGGAATATCCATGCCTAGCCACGTGGTATGGTCTCCGGCGTAGAAGGTGTGATTGATGCGGCTTGAAATGCGCAACATGGCTATCTCTGAGAGATAGTAGAACCACGATTGTTCGTGGAGAGATGCTTGGTCCGCTCCGTCATGAGAGCCCGGTGATATGGTGGAGGTGGAAGTAGGCATTCGTGGATAGACCTCACCCATGTTGGCCGTTGACATCTCGTCACTATCTTCAGGCGGTGGTGGTGACGGAAACATGTAGGGATAGTCGATACTTGCAAGGCTGGATCTTGGCAAGGTGATCTCGGATCCGATCTCACTACGTTTGATCAGCCCCCCGTCCTGGAAGAACGGCCCTAAAACATAACTCACGTCTCTGACTTGATGCAGCTCCAGTAGAGGCGTTGCTCAAGACGGCATCGGAAGGCATCCTGACTGCTAGGATCATAGTGTTCGAGGCCCTGGGAAGCAATCCTCCCTCTCAGATAAACAGTATAAATGGACGAGGCGTTGAAGAACGACTGCCACGCCTCTAGCGGGCGCAGGCTATACAGAAGAAAAATCCCAGACACTAGATAGCAATGACACGCGGTGAGGCTCCGGTCTAAAAGCCCGAAGCGTCGTTGAGCTGACTGATAATAGGCGTCTGCCTTGCGGAACAAAGGTTCGTCGAGTGCTTTTCGTTGTAACGTGGACAGGCTTTCGGTGGTCTCCAGCGTCGGGGTGAAAGGTTTTGCGATAGCTCCCAGAGCTGCAGTAACAAGCTATGCACACAAGGGTCACTTAGTGTCCGATGAATGTTAGGGACAGGATCGATTCACCTACCACAAGACAGGTTTTTGCATCCCATTGCGGGCCTAATTCGGCCACAGACCGAGCGTATCCAAGCAGTGTCTTTTCATCCAAGACGGGGTTCTTCACATGAACATGCTGTAAGAAATTCTGTACCAGCCCGTAGATCTCGTCCTCTTCTATATGCTGTACCTTCAGCCTCGACGCCCTATCCACATCTCGATGCGCATCATCTTTGTCCTCTTGGTCAGCGACGAGGATGTTGTCAGCAGCGAATAGGCCTGCCGTATCTCGAGGGAAAATGGGCCATTGGAAGACGTAATCTAGTGACACATTATTTGATGTCTGCCTGAGAACGTTGTCGTGGGCCTGCGGCGAGGGGGATGTGTTGGAGATGGAGTGGAAGGTATCTGTATGCACGGCATGTAACCTCTCGCTATCCGGATGAACAAAGGGCTACGAGTTAATTAGCAAGCTCTCAGGTGTTGTCGGGCAGTTCGTAAGTACTTGAGATGCTGACAGCGAAGAGGTCGGTGGTAACCTTGACAGGATCTCCTGCAGGGCACCAAGAATCAAGCCCGTCTGAGCATCCAGCCTTGAAGTTGTTAGCATACTCCTTCAACTAAGACATAATAGCACACACTGCAAGTTCTTGAAGGCGTCTGGATAAACGCACTCGCAGCCAAGGCGAATACACCCAGCACAGGCTGGCCTCTCATTCGAGCACTTGACCTTGCGACTGCGACACACTCGGCATGCTATAGGGGCACGCCTACGAGTGCCATGTCGAGGAGGTTCCTGTTCATCGCAGCTACTGGCATCACTGTGTGATTGAGAACGACCTGGCCGACGGCGCTTTCGAGTCGTCGCTCGAGGGAGGGAGTCGGCACCGCTGTGCGTCTCGGCGTGTTGCCGAACATGTCGATCCATAGTATGTGGGGGGGCGCTATACGACGCAGGAAAAAGAGTAGAGGTAGTGACTGATCAGAGCCAGACAGGGAGTTGTGGGTTTATGTTCGCTAATTCTCCGATATCTCCGTCAAGGTGAGATGCTGGACTTGATCACATGGCCTCGGCATCTTCGGGGGTCATGCCGATGGGTTGTCGGGCTGTGGAGTGTAGGGCGTAGGGCGTAGGGCGTGGAGCGCGGTCCTCATCGGATGGACCAGACTATTCGAACCTGAAAGCTCACATCTAACGAGCTTTATTTACCCGATTCGTTGATAGAGACAACTATATTTGCGCCATGAGATAGGAATGTTGAAGCTCATGTAGATCGATTAGACTCTCAACCTAGTATCCTCGATAGTGCCTCACACTATATAATATTGCATTCTCTCAACGTCCTACTGCTGTCTACAGATACCACCCAGCATTCCCGATGCGCCTGCCCCTTCATCAGCCCCCGATTCTAGTCCCTTTAAACCTCCCAGCTTCTTCTTAAGCCAAGGGATCTCTTCTTCCGAATATCGATACGCGCGAAACAGAGCATTGGACTCTCCCGGAAACATCTTTGCAGTTACTGCGTCAGGATAAGCGGCAAAATGTGGGTTGATATACTCCCAGCAGATATATCCATCCTTAGTGACTTCAAAAATCCGCCCAAATGCGCTCTCGCACAGTAACGTGTTGCCGTTGGCGAGTCTCTGAGCGCTTCCCATGAAGGGAGTAAAGAAGTAGAGCATTTGTGAGCGATCTCGATACTCCCATACAATCTCTTTCGTGGCTCTGTCAACCTCGATAGCACGGGTGTAGGTGATTGACTCTCCGTTGCGGAAGGCGCCGTTGTCAAAGATGAGAATGTTGCCGTTCTCCAGCTCGGTGGCATTGTGTTGCTGTGCAAGGACTTCTGGCCCGAGTTTCCAGACGATGTCTCCCGTGGATCTCTCAATGATGACGACAGCAGAAACGGACCGCATTGATGCGAGGATGTGTTTTCCGTCTCTCATGGGGAGCACCGAGTTGATCAGGGGATAGTGTTCGCGAGTGTAGTGAGGCTGAAGAGGGAACTCGTCTCGAGGTAACCGCTCGCTCACTTTCCACTGCCAGAGAAGGTTTCCCTTTTCACCGACCTCATTGATGGTGTCCGCGTATGTAATCGCATCAATCTCTGTCCCGGGAACTCCACCCACGACTTTGGCTGATTCTTCTGGTGAGAGCGCCTCAAGGCTGGTATATAAAATGCGACCATCGCCATAATGGTATTGATCATGATGACCCAGAGGATCAGTAAACTGACGAATGACTTTTCCGCCGGGATTTAGCTCGCTCATGACCCCACCGCCGTACTTGTTGAAGAAGGGGAAAGGAAAAGGACCGCCATCGCTAGTTGTTTGCTTTGGGGCAGGGCGGAGTGTGTTGACGGCAAGATTGCCATTCGGGAGGATCCTAGCGTGCCGACCGATTCTACCGGGTAGTTTCCATGAATGGACCTCGTTTCCATCGATGTCCACCAGATGGGCAGTGTCGCTAGTCAGTGGACAGAACAGGGTGTAGCCGCCAAAGGACCTCTGTTTATCGACGCCGGTGAGACCGACGCCTCTTCTCTTGAGGGTGTTTTGCTCCATTCAGGAATCATGAACGTGGGTGGAGTTGATTTCAGCCGGGATGGCAGGGGGTTTAAAATGCTAGGGATGGTAGAGAGGTGTTTTGTCCAAGCGAAGAGAAGAGGTGCTTCTTTATCGCTCTTGCGGAATTCTGTAGTACTTGTACTCCTTTCCTGGGCCTATAATGAAATTACAAAGGAATGCTCTCTAAGGAGATTTCTCACGCAATACAGCTGGTGTGGTAGGTTATTGGTGTGTTCCGACAGCATCCCGTGGCATGCCGCCGGTTTACCGTCGGTATACCGTCGGCTTGATAAGATCCCGCCGGCACCAACTTCACGACGCCAGGATGATAAGCTTGATAAGGCCTTCTCATAGGTGAACCGTGGCCAGCACGCCATTATCGTCGCGATGTCAATTTATGGCTTGATTAAAACTATCACAATAGCATCCTCGAAACACCTAGTTATAAAGCTGCTAATAGCCCAGAGCAAGAGTAAACATGTAGAGTAGCAACAAGCGCCCAATCTTTTTAACAGGCGATCCTCTCTGAAAAGATGTCTTTTGTTTCTGAAAAGAGCAATCCAGTGCTGCGTCAAACGTCTGAGCACGGCGACATTATCACAGATGAAGCCATCAATGTGCCCGGCTACGATGCCACTATCAACATCGAGTCCGGCGAAACAAGGAGAGCATTGCTCAAGGTTGACTTTTGCATCCTCCCCTTCATCGTCCTCTGCTTCTGCTTCCTCCAGTTTGACCGCACTAATATCGGCAATGCCTTGACCGACACTCTCCGAGAAGACATCAACATTGACAACTTGGACATCAACTTGGCCCAAACTCTGTTCACCGTGGGCTTCATTGTTACTGAGCTGCCCTTCAACCTGATCAGCAGGTACATGGGCCCGGAGAGATTTCTCCCCATCACAATGTTCCTCTGGGGCATTGCAACTTGGTCTCAGATGTTTCTCAAGAATGGAACTGGGCTCTGTGTTGCTCGATTCTTTGTGGGAGGTCTCGAGGGTGGATATATCCCCGGCTTTGCTCTCTACATCTCGAAATATTACACAAACAACGAGCTTGCACTGCGATACGCCATTTTCTGGGCTTCAAACAGTTTTGCCGGTGCTCTCGGAGGACCCCTTTCCATCGGCTTGCTTTCTCTCCGAGGGAGAGGCGGTCTTCAAGGTTGGCAGTGGTTGTTCTTGATCGGTAAGTTTGCGAACTCCCTCGTGGTCTTTCGCCTCCTTACTAAGAACTTACAGAGGGTGTCCTCACTTGTTTCCTCGGAGTTCTAGCTTATCTGTATTTTCCTCACTCTGCAGCGAAGCCCAAATCCTTCTTTGGCAGATCCTTCAGCATCTTCACCGAACGAGAAGCGTCAATCCTCGTCACACGCGTCATTCGCAACGATCCCACCAAAGCCCTCCGCTACGGCCAACCCGTGCTACCCTCCCACATACTCGAAACATTCATAGATTGGAGACTCTACGGTCATCTTGTGGCAGCCCTGCTCTCCATGGTCATGATCGCACCAATGAATACCTACGCCCCGTCCATCATCAAGTCTTTGGGCTTCACTTCCCTCCAGGCGAACGGCCTCAATTCTGTTGGAAGTGTCTGCGCCCTGATATGGTCGGTATCTCTGGCATTCAGCAGTGACAAGTTTCGCGAACGTGGATTCCATATCGCTATAGGGTATCTTTGGGGCGCAGCTGGCTTGCTCTGGCTTGCGTTGGCACCCGATAACGTCAGTAAATGGACCCTTTACGGTAAGGCCACTTTCTAATTAGTCCTCAAGTACAAGTATTAACAAGTACTTCTTTTAGGTGGAGTCGTCTGGACTCAAATGGGCATGGGCTGTGCGCAAGCAATCAGCGCAGCCTGGCTCACGACGAAGATGCAAGATTACAAACGCCCTGTAGCTCTGGCCGCCTACGTAATGAGCATTCAACTTGCCAATTTCCCAGGGAATCAACTATTTCGGGCACAAGGTGAGATTACATCAGCATGCTAAGGAAATGCTCTAACATTTGTAGACGCCCCGCGATACACTCGTGGCTTAAGCATCGCTGCCGGGTGCGCGATCGCTGCCGCAGTTGTGATTCTGGTTTGGAAGTTGCTTTACCGGTTGTTGGATCATGGCGACGCTGGTGTTGAGTCTGAGTTTCGAGTTGCTCCGGCTGAGGAGATGGGCTGTAAATAGGTGGATAATCTGCTTTGGCATATCAAGCTGGGTTAGGGGATCCGACACAATGAGGGAGATTGGAGAAGCTACCCGACAGAGTTATTTTTAACTCTAGGTAGATCACATTCATAGGTCTTGGGTAAATTATTTCGACATTCTTGATTAATTAATAACTTGCCTTCTTCTATTTTCTTAACCCTGCTCTCGAAGCTTGAGGTGAGCGAGATTACCCTGGCGTCCAATCAGGGCTCATGATTGCCTTGGGTGGTCTTGAATCCTCTTATCAGTTTGTTAGCGCAGAGTTAACCATCACCTCGATATCTCGGCGAATCCCTAACGGGCGTAGGTACCTACACTAAGAACTGCTTATCTCTAGCGACCACGTGATCAATGAGCACGACATATCCCTCGAAGCTTCGCAATCGATTAACTGCCATCAACAAGTTCGATGACGATTGCGCCCCGTGACAATTCACAAACAAGTCGAAATGCCCCCATTGAGATCTGGCAGAGCCTCAAAGGCATGTGATCTTTGCCGCAAATACAAAACTCGTTGCTACGCCTCGGACGATTCCAAGGGTACTTGCCTTCGATGCAGGACGCTGTCTCAGTCGTGTTCCCTGGAATGTGGCAGCACTTATAGACCATCCCCTTCGCCGATTGGAATCCACCAATTGCGAGACTCAGGTGAAGCATTGGAAAATTCACATCCAAAAAACTCTATCGACGAAAGGTGCGGTTGGTCATATTTCGAAGAGGTGAACACTAGTCATTGATACCGAGAACTAGGCTTGAACGATTAGAAAGGACTGTCGGAGCTCTGGTAGATCGACTAGATTCCCGACTCGCTGAGCTCGACGGTACGTCAAGCAAGGCGCAACGTCCAATCAGATCGAGTGAATCTATTACTGCCCCTGATCTGGATCCAGCGCCAGTGTTTCTGATCAGGGATGCCGCCACCGACGCTGGCGTACACTCGCCGGAACAGACCGTTCATCCTGTCATTCAATCCGACGTTATCTCATCAGGACTCGTCCCCTTATCGACGGCCCACTCCCTCCTAGAACTGTAAGCCTATATCACCTTACATGTGAGAACACGCAAGAGCTAATCCGGGTAACCAGGTTTCATTTTCACTACAATCGATGGGTCCGGCTTCCAGAAGACTTATCAACCGAGACTCTTCTTCTGCAGGCGAAAAAGTCACCGCTGCTACTCTGTAGTATCTTCCTGATCGCAGTCAGACACACAACTCAGGAACTGGCAGACAAGCTAGCCCCTCGGTTATTCGAAGAAGCAAAACGCCTTGTCGCGTCGTCACTGCTGGAGGTGCCTCAAACGATCGAGTTCTTTCAAGCTGCTCTCGTGTTGAGCTTATGGTCCACGACTATCGGCCAAGTGCCGTTGAGCATTGATAGCTGGTTGCTGACCGGGTATGCTTTACAGCAAGCCCTTGCAAGTCCGCTTTTCTCAGAGGTCCTTAGACCGGGGGCGATGTCGGGACCTAGTCAAGTGCGATTCGACTCTTGGTGCTTATGGAATCACCTCTGTGTCGCTCATCTCCAGTAAGTGTTGCCAAAAGCCGCCCTACTGGCAATTGCTGATAGTCGCAGATACTGTGTTGGTACTCGCCGACACTCACTGTTAAACCAGACTCAGATTGATCGCTGCCTTGAGCTTGCCAAGTTCGATGGGATCACTAATTATGAGTCGAGAATGGTGGCTGAGGTCGAACTATACTGGATTATCTATAACAAATGTGGTAGTCCTCAAATAGATTTGGAAGACACCAAGTTCGCCCTCCAAAATTGGCAGGGAGAGTGGGCAAGTCTGTATCGTAAGTCTATATCTGATAGAACTTTACGTTATCTTACTGACACACTCGATCAAGACGGACCTCGCTCTCAGTTCCTCCAGATGGGCTTCCATTTTGCTCATCTTCTCGCCTACTACCAGTCACTCAAATCACCCAAACCTGTCATGCACAATTCCACCCTTGAAGACATGATCCGACATTCCAAAGCTATCATCAACCTGGCTGTCGATACAGCCGATGAACGTACTCGGCATTTGACAGATCATATATACCACATCATCACCTTCTCGGCCCTCGCACTATGCCGCATCATCCGTACCTACGAGTCAAAGCTACGAGCAGCCAACTTTGACATCTCTAGCATTGACAACCTCATATTCAATCTTATCAACTGGCTCAAAACCATTGGTCTGCCGTGTCATGCCGCCCATATCTTGGGCGATATCGTTTCAGCCCAGTTCAAGAAACTTCGACCAGATTTTCATGCTCTTGTACTGACAGCAAATGAGTCATTAGCTGGGGACAATAATTCCGTTTTTCCCGGGGGAGATATCTCTCTTCCAAGCGATATCTCTTTCCTATATCCTGACTTCATTGGATCGGAGATGTATATCATGGACGCAGACCTAGATGCTTGGCCGCAGTGGGGCCAGGGGCATTTGGGTACCGGCCCTTCGGTCTAGGGACAGATATGGACCGCCAGATAGGTATGGGCCTTTGGCCGCAGGCAGCATGAAGGTTAAAAAAGACCACCTTGTTAACATTAGGATATGATACTGTAATGTGTTAGAAATGTGTTCTTAGTTATGATTGAAGCCGTGATAACCGACCTAGAAGATCGATATGGATCGTTTTGTATAGCTGAGCTCGAATAGACAATGAGATGACCTATAGCCCTAAAAAGAAATGAGGTGACTTCATCCAATCTTGCTTATCTCTCTCCAATGTGGTACTAGTTACCGAGTTTAGAATATGGCCATGTCAACCACAAGTCCTGCAACGACGTTTTCCATCAATCACCGCCAAATAGACCCAAAGTTTGGACTTCTCCTCGTTGTCTAAAGGGAGAATGATTTAGATAGCGTATAGCTCCTTGAGCGAGGCTACTCTGACTACCTAATCAGACAGTATGAGGGTTAACAGGTGCAGTACAAAGCAGACAACGTATAGAACAAAGCATCCTATACAGAAAATAGTGCAACCAAGGTGCCACTTTTCATTCCTTGACCAAGGGTTGCGGCGGGCTCTCAAAAAGGAGATGGCCCATGCAACGGCGCTTAGTGGTATTATCATCATGGTGAAATTGAACCTGGGATGTCTAATCAGCTATGTTATAATGAAAGGGACTAGTTCCGGTAGGTAATCACCAATAGAGAGGCAAGCCTCCACCAGAAGAGGCCCACGCCATGCATATAGCCAATAGTTCAAGCAAAAGGCCTAGCAGGAGCGCAAACAAGAGATCTGCAAAGGCACCCGTAGGCGCCGACTGAGCCATCAAGGGTAATCTTGGTGGCATATTGGCTTTATTCAATCTAACCGTCGGGGTAGTCGAGCTGCCATCTTCTCTGGCAGGCTCAGGTTCGGTTCTCCCGCGATCTGGAATGGATGTGTCCGAAAGGTTTTCGGTGACCAACGAATTGGACTCGAGCTAAACAGTGGCTCTTACATTAGTGACTTCAAGTTCAATCGTAGAAGGGGTAGCTCTACTCACTTCTCCCAGGGACAGATCTGGCTGTGCCTGTAGGTCTAGATTGTTGTAGTGCCTGGCTAATGGGCCATCTTCATCTTGGTATGGTTCTTCATTTGTGTAGGGCACAAAATCGGAAAGGTCAGAAGTCCCAATAGAGATCTTAGCGACACTCATTTTCCAGTAGAGAAATGATGCCCCCAGAGCGCCAGCCAATGTCACCATGGTCCAGATAAAAGCAAACGCGAAGAGGAACATGTCCTTCTCAACAGCTTCAATAATCGAGGAAGCGATCGCCAGGCTTAGGACCAGTGCTTGGTGTAACAAGTTGCCTACTAACGCCAGTTCCCGTCGACGTGGAACAATAAGTAGCAAGTTAATGAGTGCACCGGATGACACCCAGAAGACAATGGATAAGATGAAGCGGGAAACACCGTGACCAAACATCCATATGAATAGGGCATAGGTGAGTGAACAACTGCCTTCAAGCAACATTATCCAAACCAATTGTAGCATCGTAAAGTCGTAAACCCATGTTGGGGTCACTCCTGGATGGCGCTGATTGAACTGTCCCTTAGACTGATAGTCGAGGTTCTCCCACCACGGAGCCATGATACGCGAGAGATGTTGGGAAGGGAAATTCGTGCGATAAAGGCGAGCAGCTTGTTTCACTTTGCGACGGGTAAATGATGTCGTTGAGACCGAGCATGTTCTCGCTGAGATTACTCGGAGGGGAGGCATAAGTCTGCTGACATGTTGATCAGGCTGTTATCTTGCCAACCGTTTGATTGGACGACACCGATGGCTGTGCTGACCTCGGCATCTGCTGCTGAAATAGTGGGGTCATTCACCATCAACATGTCCTGATATTTCTGTCTTCAGCCCGCTGCTCCGTTGTTGAACATGCCCTTGTGCTCAGCTTGCCACAGTTTAGACCTGTTCGCGGAGTCTCCCATCTTATTTGGGACACTCGAGGTCATCCAAAAGAGAGCATCTCTTGGCTGTGACCTCTGCTCCCTTGTCCTCGGTGTCGCCCTTGATCATGCTACAGGGCTCTCTAGGCTCCAGAGGTTCAAAGAGCTCGACGACTACGTCTTTGGGGTCCATCTTTCGCTGAGGGGCAACGGTTTTTCAACAAACAGACCACTCTATAATAAACTTTTGGTTACAGTAACTAGGAGGATTAGTTCTGGCACAACGGAAGAAGATCTAGTGGTGTCCACCCAGATCAATCATGACCATGAAATCTGCATCGCTGCGGACCCAGGTTTGTGCAATTCTGCTTATGGGGGATTTCGGCTGTCATCTTGGTTGCCATGTCTAACTCTTCGCAGATAGTCCAGCGTACTTATCGGGGTTCATTGGGGGAAGATATCTCGGCGTAGATATGAAGGCCGCAGAATACATCGCTGCAATCGGCGATTGGATACGAGGCTGCATTTCTTGTCATGAAGGATGTTGCAAGGCCGTCTCGGACGGTGCTACTTTCGATCCTTACTTGGTAAAGCTTCCAACCCGTTGCATAGAAGTCACAGCTACAGGTGCCCGCCTGAGAGACACCCTGGGAAGTACCGGATGCTATGTCACTATGAGCCACCGTTGGAACCCGGTAACTGAAACTTTCAAAACCACGCCATCTAACTACCAGGAACGCATCTCAGGGGTGGATTTGGGGCCTCTTTCAAAGAACTTTGATGATGCTATCGCCATTGTCCGGAGACTAGGAATCCAATATATCTGGATCGACTCTATCTGCATTATCCAAGGGAGCGAGGACTGGGACCAGGAGAAGTGGAAGATGGGCCAGTATTATCAACATGCTCTATTCACCATCTCGGCCATTGGGAGAGGAGCTCGACCAATCCACGGCAGCAGCTTTCTCGACCCATCCCCAGCTCGTGCACCAAAGTCTCTTGTCCGCCTTCCGTTCCGACAAGAGGGCGTCCGGAAGGGATCAGTCTATCTCTACAGACGTGACCATAATGCCTATCTATTGTTCCACACGGATGTCAATAATAGTGAGCTCCACTCGCGTGGCTGGGTATTCCAGGAGCGGCTCCTCAGCAAACGGATCATCTACTTCACTCATCGGGAGAGTTTCTTAGAGTGCTGTTCCCAGCTGCCGCAGAGCTTCTGTAACGACATGGTGAAACCACCATCACTGGAGGTGCAGGAACGCCTCATGTTTGGGACTTTTCGATCTGTTCCAATCCTGCCTCACTATGGACTCAAGCTGAACTTTACCATGGAGCACGATTCGCCCCTTAATATTTGGTACACTATCGCGACATCATACTCGGCTACCACTCTTACAAACAAGTGCGACCACCTAGCGGCTATTTCTGGAGCAGCTTTTGAATACGGACAGGCTATAGAGAAACAGGTCGGAAACGGGGAAGGGAATAAGAAGGGGAAACAAGTCCAGACCATCCCACAGTACCTGTCAGGGCTTTGGCTACAAGATATCCATCATGGTTTGATATGGCTCACGGAGGACATCCAAAGCCCCCCGTGCGTGTGCGGTGCCCCTTCATGGTCATGGCTCTCATACCAGGGAGCAGTCAACTGGCCCCCTCGCGGCATCCAGGCCCAGCCTGCTCTCAAGGTCCTCAGTGCAGAGTGTGAACCAGCCCCCCAGGGCGTCCACAATTTACCGGAAGTGGTCATCATGACCTTGCAGCTTCGAGTTAAAGCAACGATGCAGCCAGTTCTCGTTGTGCCGGGGCTCCAAGACAGGTCGCGCGTTGGGCAACTGACGGATACTTTGTTCTTGCCTCAATTTCGACCAAACCGCCAGACGGGGACAAGCACACGCACAAAGCAAGATTCAAATGAGCCATATGCAGTGTGCCATCCGAACTCACCCGACCTCACCGGCGGCTGGGCCATGTTTGAGAGGTCCCCCGAGGTGGGCCAATGGGCTGATACCCCGTCTGGGACCGTCACTTTGGCCGTCCACGTGGGGTCGAGGCGAACCGGTGACGGCAACGCACTTATCCGGGACTTTTTGAACCTTGGAAGAACGGTATATGAGGTGATTTTTGTTGAGTCTATCGGAAATAATACGTTCCGAAGGCTAGGGGCGGGCATGATCTTTGACTGCAACGTTATAAAGGGGTTCCAACGAGATGAGGAAATCGAGATCATTCTGAAGTAGAGGAAATCGTTGAGCGATGGCAAGTCTACTCGTCCTTAACGAGACATGGGAAGAGGAACGGTGGCCAAGTATGGGATGCAGCAAAAGGATCAAGTTTGTTAAAGTGTTCATAGTTGCTAGTGCTTACCAAGTTGTTATTTCTCGTATTTGAATTTTGCCCAACAAGCTACAGTAGGATCGCTATAGCATCAGCACATAGAAGACATTGTAGAAACATTGTCCATCTTGTTCATCGGTGATCCCGACTTTAACTATAATAAAGAACACATTTCCAACACATCATAGCATCATATCCCAATGCTAACACAGTAGTACCTCCTAACATGGAATATAACTAACGATTCGACATTCGAGCGGTTTCTTGAATAATAACTATTTGTTAGGAAGTTCCACTTGGCTTCAACGCCACCAGGTCTCAAGAATAGGTAGCTGCCCAACTTCATCATCCCTGCCCAGCACAATCCCGGCTCGGACTGACATTAACGCGAGGTTCTGTAGGGGCGTTTTTCTTTTCATCAACTGGCCTTGTTTCATGTTCCTATTAAATTACCACATACTGTCTCTTGGCTCAATTACTTCAGCATGCATCACGTATGGATATGGCAGCCGTATTGGACCCTCACATCACGCGAGAGTTGCTTCAAAGGCAAAGATAAGCGTGATCCACGATTTATATCTGATTATTAATACTAGTAACATTCCCGTGACAGCAAAACAAAGACTAATAAAAGCTAGTAGATCTCATCTTCCAGGTCATATGTAGACATTCAACCAGATGCTCGTGAGGCCGTGTCAACAGGGGGACGACTGTGCAAAAAATCAAGCGCCTTATGAGACCAAACTCTCAGCTCACTTCGACTGTCGGAATCCAGAGTTGAACAGTCTCGTTCCATGAGGCTCTCTGCTTCGTGACACACATTCTCCTTCATCTCAAAGTCAACGCAGATGTCCGGTTTCTCTCTTATAAGGGTGTTTAGCCTTCTTAAAAGGCATGAAAACATGCCCAACTTGATATCCAATGGAAAAGTGGCTGCCTCTGGACGGAGTAACGCGGCCACTCCCTCTTTCAAAATACCTTGCTGGTGCCAGCCGCTTAACACAGCCTCCTCAACTGACGAGCGGCTTCCAAAAGCAGCAGTAATCATTGTCTGGATTTGATCTTGAATGACAGTGGCGTCTTCTTGTTCCGTTGTCAACGCAGCTGTAAGCATATCAACAAGGCCACGAAGCTCGACGCATGCCTCAGCTAGCCACTGTAGCCTTGTAGGGATGATCTCTTTGAGGCGTGTGAACTGACGGTCGCTTCCATTCTCGACAATTGAGGGGATGTAAAATGTTCGTAAATCACATCCGGGGTCTCTCAAAGTGTCGTGAATCAGAATAACCTCCAATCCTACCATGTCCTGAAGCTCATTCCACCTCCGAGCGCTTCGAATTAAATTCTTCATACAATCGCCGGACGTTTGGGGCGTTGGAGTTGAACCCTGACTCGCCATCAAACTCCAGAGGAATTCTTCCGGTGTTGTCCCGGCCGGGCACTGCTGGGCATAGTTTGTATAGACCTGCATGTGTGCCAGCCGCCTGAACACCCGTTCAGCAAAAGATTGGAGAAGATCCCAGTCGCCTGCAATAGATTTCGTGCGATCCCAAGGCAGAACAGGTTTCCGTCTCCAGTCCATCATTGCCAATGTAGCAAATGCGCGGGTTGAAGCTCTTCTTTTCTGCATAGTCGTTTGCGCGCTCAAAAGACCACCCGTTGACCGTTGATCATGCTCATTCATCCAATCGTCTAATCTATTCGCCTCAAGATATTTTCTGAACTCCGGGTTTGTACATTCGGTAAAGTCTAGTTTACCCCCTGTTTTATAGTCGACTCCTTTCTCCGAGCCAGAACACAAGGTCGATAGGAGGCGGCAATAGTCGTGGAAGCGGACACGAGAATCGATAATAGATTCCCAGGTATCACTCAGGCTATTGTTGAAAGCTGTTGCACTCTTGTGGAACTGCTGGGCCATGGTTTCAACCTGAATGAATGGCCAGCCCAGCTGAACCGTTTCCCAGATGTTGGTCCAGGCTGGCAACCCTCGAACGGCGATAGAGCAATAAACCCAGAGGGCAGACTGGACACGACTTCGGCGATCAAAAGCCTCACGGTACAGAGGCATCCTTGGATCTTTCTCATCCTGCACATTATGTTATAAACAGGATAGAACTAGCAGTCGAGAGATGGAAGCCTCACCATGGGATCTTCGTGGGTGGATTGTGTGTAGGACGCTAAGAACAGCAAGACGCTGAAAATGGTCAGGATGTACGACTTTCGATCCTCAACCGAGTTGAAAGAGGCATTGTTGGAGATGACTTGGAGGTAGTGAAACAAATGAAGTTCCATATATCGTGAGGCTAACCAACCTGCCCAGGATACCAAAATGCTTGTCAGTCTCCCTGCGTCGTCTGTGGGGAATTGGGCAGGAGCGTCATCAATGGTGGACTCGGGTGATTGTTGATACGAAAGGCTGTCGCAGAACTCTATTATGGTTCTCTATGATGTTATCGTTATCAGTCACCGGAAATCTTAGTCTTGGGGGGTTTCTTACTACAGATAGTGGTGTGCGAAGCTCTTCAGTCGTGGTACTGAACCTATGAATACAGCATCTGGAAAAATACTTCTTTGCGTAGTCGGCTAGTGTCGAGGCCACCTTCGAGAAACTTGGCATAGTCCAGTTAGATGGATCTTCGTGGAGGTCGCCAAAAATTGATACCAATACGGACCCCATGATACCCCATGGGATCCGGCATGTGTTCCTCGGTTGTGTTGACTGAATAACTGCATACTGGCCTGCCTCGTGCTGCAACTTGTTTTTCAATAGGCCCATCAGTATCATCATTGATTGAATATCCACGTTCTTGAACAAGGCTATCTCCTTCTTTATCACAACTGTGCTAGTAGGTTAGGTAGTATCTCAAAACTGGAAGATAATCTTACAAGGTAAGCTTGATCCAGCTTCGATGATGTCTAGGAACTGTGCTTTGGTACATGGCGTTTTCCAGATTCGCGATTTTCCCAAGATTTTGAGACAAGGACGACATGGAATACCACCCCCACACTTGACAAGAGTTAGCGGCCAGCTTCAATTAACGTCAAGGCCAACTCACCGCAATGTTCGACATTCTGCAACGAATGCACACACCAGAATGCTTTGTTTCTCTTTGTTTTCGTACTTGCTCTCGATTGAGTTTACCACGCCTCCCCCCTCTGCGTTTAGGGGGCAATTGCCTTCTGGTTAGGATGTCCGGTCCCACGGCTTGAGGCAAGATGCCCAGAGGAGTGAAAGAAGTGGGAGGAGCATGTTGAGATGCTCCCGGGGCGTTGGTAAGTTGGCCTTCAAAGTGTTCGATGTGATGGGTGGCCCCGCTATCGTGCGTTTGAGGCACGAACTCGCTGCTCCCAATGGGCTGTATTGACTGAACATTAGCGACCGCGCGCTTGGTGGCCCATTAATCCATTATCGAAAGATGCAGAAAACAAAACATTTTATGGAAAGGGAGAAACTAACCATGGAGGTTTGCAGGGGAAACACAATGCTGTTGCCGACATTTGCCGCCTCCTCCTGCAAGTCCCCTAAGTTTGTGCAGGACGAGGAGATAAGGTCTTCCATGGTAACATCGCCTGGGGGGTTCTGGCCACTGCCGGTGCTGAATTGAAAGTCCATAAAGTCGGAGTGCTGCAACACGCTCGGGTCGAGCATGGAAAAGGGGTCAACGCCTGGAAGATCTGTCATGGGGAGGTCCAGCCCAGGGACACAGTCTTGAGGCATGTCAGAGATCTGGAAATGATCCAGCGAACCCAGTGGAGAGCCATCAGCAGTGATATGGCCTGTGGGATCAGCCCATAGGGTTGTGTCAAAATCGGTGGCCAACGCTGGATCGCTACCGCCAAAGTAACTGTGCGTGTTTGAGAAAGTGTTTTCGGGAGGCATTGCGACAGGTTGGTCATGCTGGGCTGAATGATCTCCTGCGACAAGAAGATCCTTTACCCAGGCATCCAGAAATGAATCGGGATCAAAGTCGAGAAGAGAATAATCGAACTCTTCGGGCCCGGCGTTACTCCCTGGCGGATCCATGGTGTGATGCGAGAGCTTGAAGAAGCTTGCTGAGTTGAACTGGAAGAAAACTGTGAAGCCTCGCCGACTTTATACTCGGAGACGGGCAAAGGAGGTCACCTTGAGCCCTCGAGCAATGCCCAATCAGATGCTTGATCGGTTTGGGGAGGCTTGCAGGGGCATGATCAGTGCCCAGTGTCTAGCCAATGACCAGTCTAACCGGTCATGAAAACTGACAGGGAGTTGATCCTCTGCCAATGAAATGTATGATCGGTATTCGAGTCGGTCCACAATGCCAAGTTTTCTCAGACGGTCTGGGGAGGCTATAAATGCTGTGCAGCAACACCAAGATCCAAGTATGCAATGTTCTGTCTGATATGTCAGAACGAACTATCCAGGAGAAATAAAGCTTGTATCTGGTAAAATGCAACGACAGTCAATTCGAGTGGTATAGCATAGTTAAGACGGTCTTCTGGCTCAGTCATCACATCCAGGGCCGAGCTGAAACTACCTATGTGTGACGAAGCTATTAGAACCATTGGTTCCCGTATCGCAAGAACGGGGGCCCCCTACTTTTGGGTCAGTGGCCCAATGGTCTATTAGTCACACTATGATAAAGAACCCATTTGCATAGGTAGGTAGGCAGTTAAGATAATGGACATTCTACGCCAAGTATCACAGTTCTTCCTTGACGCATCATCTATTAGAGACAAAAGAAATACAGCAGTTGTAGAAATCGGTTTACTCCTCAAAGGCATTCTAATTCAACGCAGAATACAAACATAAAGAAGAAACACATGGTATCATCGTCATTTGTCAACAATCGTCTTCTTCCTCATCCCCTCCTTGCCCATCACACTTCGACCAGCCTCAACAGCCTCCTCCAGCTCAGCAAGACACGCTGCCTTGTCATAACAGTTTCCAAGATGAATCCGGAATGTCAAGCGGGCTGACATGTTTCTTTGTCCCTGGCTTCTTCGAAACTCGCCCACCATACGGCCGATGGTAGTTGGGCTTACGATCCTATCAGGGTGGTTCTTGATGTACCAGAACAGCTTCTCGTAGATGAGAGAGATGCCCGCAATCATCTTGAGAATGATGGTTGCGGTCTGGGTTGCCGTCAAGGGTCCGAAGAAGTTGAGTGCCATGAGGAACTTGGAGCCAAGAATGTCTCCTGCTGAAGCGTCGAAACAGCCCTGCAAGAAGAGATTCCGTACCTTGGAATCGTGAAGAAGAGGGGTACAGCTCGGGATTCCCCAGATGGTGTTGATAGTCTTGAGGATCTTGATGAAGGCGCTGTAGATGGCTGTAGCGCCTACAAAGGGAATGAAGGGGATTGAAGAAGTGCCGACTGCTTTCCAGAAGACGTCCATACCCAGATTGATTGATTCTGAATAATGTTAAATGTGTGCCTGTCGGGGTGGGTGTTTGGGCTTTACCTTTCAATTTCATGTCTGCCGAGTGGCACTGCGCTGCCGTCCACAGAAGCTTCAGACCGTCTTCAAGCAACATTCCTCTGGTTTCCTTCACCAAGTGATCAATACCAGTCGTCTCCATGGGTTCACCTAGAAAATGTCAGCCGGAACATAAGAGAACACCGAGCATCATCTCCTACCATCTTCTGGCTGCGGCATGCTGAGTCTAATAATAGCAACACGCAACCGTCGTCCAAACTCTCTTTCAAATTGTCCGCGGTAGTCCGAGTCGTAGTCGTTGACAGCAGCATTCAGGGCCTCCCTTTGGAGTTGTTCCATGTCGATTGCCGCGCCCCGACTACGCTGACGTCGGCGTAGCATTTTGCAGAAGTGGTCATCGACCAAGGTGTCAAACTGTGTAAAGACGACAACGACGGGTATGTCGCCGACGTCGGCGTTGAGGAAGAATTCTTTTTCGGCGCTTTCGATCGGTCGGTTTGAACGGCAGCTGATGCAGTACCTGGAACAGACAGAGGTTAGTGACGGCGACGAAGGTTGGTTGAGGGCAGACTCACCAGATGCAGTGCAGTTGGTCTGCGAGATTGGGTTGCTGTCGACGGTACTTGATAAAGTTGTGGATCTCTTCGACGCACTTCAAGTCGCCAGCCTCGAAACCGCCCGAGTCGTGTAGAACAAGGTTCTCATTCTCGCCAGGAAAGGTAATAGGGTGCCAGACCTTTTCCTTCTTGGTCCCGACAGTACGGTGACTGACTCCAGTCTGTTTCCTGCTGTCAGTCGCATGCGCGTTTCATGTTAGACAACTACTCGCCTTTTCTGGGGGCACACCAAACACGGTTGAGCATATCGTTGACTTTCCAACCCCAGCTTTTCCAATGACCAGGATCCGAAACTTGTCGCAGCTCTCAGGGAGGTTGGTAAACGTGGGGGCGTCGACGACGATCTTGGAAGTGTCAACCTCCTGACTATACTCGTCATTCGGCGCATTCAAGTTGATGGGACTAGCCCTCCGACCGTAATACGAAGTCATGATTTCCTCTCTGGAGATCCTTGAAAAAAAAAAGATTGAAGAGTCAAGATTGCAAAGAGGGGAGTTTGTGTCCCCCTCTTTCTTTAAGCGCCAGCCTGATTCACACAGACGTGGGAGGTAGCCAGCCACAGCTGCAGCTGAAGGGTGTCTAGAGCCAATAGCGAGATCTAGACGCTGGCTCATTTTCAACCTCAGCTGCGGGCTGGGGGGAAGATTATTGCCTAGAATTTGAGGCCAGGCCCTAATCTGGAGTTAAGGGAGGGTATGGATTGTCTGCTAGGTGCCGATCAGCCGTTTCAGCCACAGGTAGGTTGTGCGTGAGGCACATTTTTGGTGGTTATGCACAGCCATCGACTATTGATGCAGGCTGTCTGCGAGGCACTTGCCGGGACCTATTTTGTCCATACACGTCGAAGAAAGAGAGACATTAAACAGGCTTATCAATATGCATGAATGAAGAACAAATTATGCCTGCTCATGCTCTTGGCGGCTCAGCTTCGCATAACCACCTACACAAAATGCAGTTCACATGCTGACCTACCTATCCTGCATACAGACCTGGCCTGTGAGAAAAAGGCAACCCTTGTCGCATATCTGCCTTTTTCTGAGAGCCTGATGTCCAACGTGGGCGGTGAGATATTCATTATGTTTAACTCTAATTCGTAAAATTCTTTAGCTCTTTTCCAGCCCACTGTCTGTCTACTTGGCTTCATTCCTCCGGCCGGCAAGCTAGGCCTCTCAGTATGAATGCACAGGCTGATCAGAGTAATCTCGAGAGTAAAAGGCCGGCTGCGCTCCCAAAACCACAGAAGACAAACCTTGAAACCGAACGCAAGTCCTTGTCTCACCATGATTACACGGTCGGCTGGGTGTGCGCTCTGCCCCTTGAGCTCGGTGCGGCGACAGCGATGCTCGATGAAGAGCACCAGATGCTAGCTCTGGGTCCTGGAGATCAGAACACCTACACACTGGGCAGGATAGGCCGCCACAACATCGTTCTAGTTTGTCTCCCTAGTTACGGTACCGCCAAGGCTGCCACAGTGGCCAGCCACATGCTCCGGAGCTTTCCCAACATCCAGGCCGGACTCATGGTTGGCATTGGTGGTGGCGTCCCCACGAACGATGTCGATATACGGCTCGGCGATATCGTCGTTGGCGACTCAGTTTTGCAATACGATCTCGGAAAGACGGTGAAGGGCGGCAAGTTTGAGCGGACAGGTGGCATGGGTAAGTCACCGCCAGACAACCTCAAAATGGCTGTCCAAAATCTACGTGGACGGCACAATGTGCAACCAACTCGAGTCCCCGATATTCTTTCTGATATGCTGGAGCGTCGCCCATCTACACAAGAAAGGTACGCTCGCCCTCTGACAGCGTTGGATCGACTTTTCGACGCTGCCTACGACCATGTTGAAGAACCAAACGATGGAAACGCTACGCCCTGTAGACGTTGCGACATCTCCCAAGTTGTTCAGAGGCCGGCAAGACCTGACCAACACTGCAAGATTCACTACGGCAAGATCGCTTCAGGCAATCAGGTGATAAAGCACGGAAAGACGCGTGACCGCTTGGCCCGGGAGCTCGGTGCGGTGTGCTTCGAAATGGAGGCGGCAGGTCTCGTTGACGCCAACTTCCCCTGTCTTGTTGTCCGTGGCATCAGCGACTACGCAGACTCTCACAAGAACAATCTATGGCAGGGGTACGCTGCGGCCGTGGCTGCGGCTTGTGCAAAGGAGCTTCTAACTATTCTCCCGGTGGGACAAAATCCATGCAGAGTTACAAGCCAAGGGCACCTCCCGGATGATGTATCCCAAAAGTTGAGCTTGGGCAAGAAGATCCGTCCAGAAAGACTTGAAACAGACCCAGCTGTGTCGGAGTTTCCAGCCCAGAGCCAACTGAGCAGCGTTGTGGAAACTTTGGAGCATCTTGGAAACATTATTCAGGTATCTACCAAGGTATCAATCAATTTCACTGTCTCACACTTCGGGGCTAACATGCGTAGGATATGAAAGCCGTGATTAGGACCTTTCGCCATGATACGGCCCGAATGGCGTTCAAGATCAGGAGGGCTGAACGATTGTTTTTGCGAGTTCATCGTCCCATTCAGAGTGGAGTGAGACCCAAGCGGGGGGCGCAGCTTCAGCACGCAGCTGCGTCAAGGAATTCCTATATTGTTACGAGTCTCGCTCACAGTCTCCAAAAACTGCATTGCGGCGACGAGGTCCAAGCCGAGAAGGACCGTTCAGTGTCGAAAAGCGCCTTTGAATTCAAGCTCGAGGTGCCTTTCCTCTCATATATGGGCAGTCCGTTTTTGTCATCAGGACTTGTGCCAAGGCGAGACGCCGTTGAAGGATCGTCAGTGGTCGGTTCGGCGGTGGGTGTATCCGGGGACCCAGTAGGGCGTTATCTGGCTCTTCAAAATGGAACTGGTATGGAAGGCATCGCTTGGGGCAAGTGTTCCTGGCGTGAGGAACTCGATGAACCTTTCGATGGTTGTTTGGCCACCGAGATCTAGACTCCTAGCGATTTCGACTTTGTTGAGGAGAGAGGCCACACTTACTCTTCCTTTGGGTTAAAAGAGTATATGTTGCCATGTGGTGACTCCTGGGCAGTGGCTGAGAAACTACTCCATTGTATACTGTATGATTTGGTCCTTGAAAAGCAAGCGCTCCTCGGCTCTGTCGCGAATTTCGACGGCCGTGTGTTAGACGTCGGCACAGGCACCGGACTATGGGCGATCGATAGTAAGTTGGTGTCTCTCTTTGTGGACGAGAGGAGTAATCTGCAGGGGCTATACTCTCCTTAGAACTAACCGTAATCTTAGTGGCAGATGACAATCCTCGTGCAGATGTGATCGGGATCGACTTGAGTCCAATCCAGCCCATATGGGTACCACCTAACTGCAGCTTTATCATCGACGATCTCGAATTCTCGTATAGGCTAGCGTTTGCTTGTTCTGATTATTTCCCAACCGTTATTCACTGTGGCAATATGACCGTGGCTATCTATGACTGGACAAGCTTTGTTCTCTGGGTCAAAAGGTACGAATTGGTTCCTGCCACTTGCACGCTTCAGCACATCGAAGAACGTAAATCAAATGAACTTAGTCTTACTCTGCGCTTTCGACGGCAATTGCTAATCATTTTGTGTGGCATGATAGGGAGTTGCAACCAGGGGGGTTGGTCGAGTTTCAAGAACTTCTATGGTGCCCATGCATCAAAGAGAGCGGCACTATTAAGCTTTACAGAGGTCCTCTAGCAGAGTTGTTCCAGACACTAGCTAAAGCTTTCAGTGCCGTCGGGATCAGCCTTGATGCACCACGACATCTACGGGCCGGGCTGGAGGTGTCTGGTTTCGAGGATGTGTCTCAGCAAGACTTCCTCATCCCTCTTGGTAACTGGCCCCAGGACCCGCGACAGAAACAGATTGGGGCCGATTTCTACGAGTTCCTGGTGCAGGCTATCGAACCCTTGTCGAACCGGGTCCTTCGCCGGGGACTCAACTACTGCCCGGGCAGGGCTAAACTGTGGGCTAGGCAATTCAAGGAAACACTAAAAGAGTCCTGTGGAGAGATGATTTTGTTCCAGTTCATAGTTGTTCATGGTCGGAAGTGCACAGCCACACAATGAAGCGTATTTGGGTGCTTAGAATAGTGGTCATGATGACGGATAGCCCACCAGGCCTTCATATCTTGTTCCTGATGCCTGGTCATCTCTATGGCTCGTGTTCTAGCCCATAAAATTCATTACCCTACACATGCCAAAGCATGCTCGCGCTCAGACTGAGACTTAACCCTGTCAGCATTACCAACCGGTCCATCTGGTAACTGAACTTCCCATGATCTCTCAAATAATCAGCTTTGTAAGAAGCTTGCCCTGGTTTCCACCACTAAACAACCTCATCCACACCTCAGGCTGTTGCTCAATAGGAGCCTCAACCACAGTCTCCGAGTTATGCAACTTAATACGACCCTCCGCCGCAGCGCCGATGAGCTCCCCAAGAATGGCAGGCACCTTATCCATGTAATCCAACATGATGAAACCCCGGATGGTAATCCTCATGGAGATGAGCTCAAACCAGTTCTTCAGCGCCATGGGCTCGTCAGAGTTGTAACTGCTCACTGCGCCACACACAGCGATTGTGCCGTGTCGCTTGATGCGCGTCAACATGGCGTCGAGCACGTGTCCGCCGACGTTGTCAAAGTAAACGTCCACTTCATCTGGGGTGGCAGCTTTGAGATCTTCGAGGAAGGTTGGGCTCTTATAGTTGATGCACTCGTGGGCGCCGAGCTCTTCCTTAACCCAGGCACACTTCTCATCTGAACCAGCAATGCCAATGACGCGCTTAGCGCCGAGGATCTTGACGGCGATTTGGATGGCCATTGATCCTGTGGCGCCGGCTGCTGCTGAGATGACGATTGTGTGTTCTGGTTTGGCCTCTCCAGCCATGTACAAGCCAGTATAAGCTGCGATGCCAGAAGCGCCAAAGGCACCCAGAAAATGTGTAAGAGGCAAGTTGCCAGGAAGAGGTGACAGAGCCTGTGAGTTGGCGGCATCTAGGATAACATATTCGCTCCAAGTACCAAGATGAAAGTCCATGACAAGATCACCAGCCTTAAAAGTCGGCGAAGCAGACTCAACCACCTCAGCGATGATACCAGATCTCATAGGCGAGCCAACAGGCACAGTAGGAACGTAGAATCTCTCAGGTGCGACGGTGCTCTGAATAAAGTTCCTCAAACCAGTGTCGTTGGAGAAATACTGGACTTTGCAGAGGATCTGGCCATCTTGCAGGGGAGGAAGGGTGACGGTCTGGAGCTTGAAGGTTGCATTGTCACCCTCGAGGACGGGAGCCCCTGTTGGCTTTGAGGAGAGGACCCATTGTTTGGTAGTGTATGTCTTGGAAGAGGCCATGATTATGATGCTTTTTTTGGGTGGTGAGGGGGATTGGTGGAGATGTTGCCTTTGTCAGATTTTGCTTGTTTCCTTTCAGGTACTTATAGGAAGACGCGGCAGCGAGGGAAATGGAGGGTGGTATTCAGTCCCTCGTCTGGACTAGACTATTTCTGTATTCCCCTCCGTTGGCCTGTGCAAGCCTTGGCAGGCGAATTGTCTTCTGTCTTCCGAGTCTGGCTTGCAGCTCGCAAGTCGGCGAACTTGAAGATCGGCATTGTGGGACTAGCAGGGAACCCTTGGTGAACCTGGTTCATGCAGGATTGGAGGCTGGCAGATGTGACGTGATATGAATTGCAACGAGGAACCCGACCGGTCGGTAATGACGGCCAACGGGGATCACACGGGAAGGATCATAAAGAAACACTTTGTTACCAACAGCAAGGTCAAACTCTATAAACCTCCAGGATCTTTAAACTCAATCAACGACAATTAACAAACAGACTGCTATTTCGCCCCCCTCTTAAGGCATTAACCAGGAAGCTTCCGACATTATTCCCCTAGTTCCTGCATCGGCCTCACCAACCATTGTCGTGCAAGATCTGCAAATCCCAGGGGACCGAAACATGGACAGCCTCTCGACAGGAAACGCGCTCCAACATTTCGGAGCACTTGCCCCGTTACTGGTGCCCGTTAGCCTCGGCACGAATCTTCAGCCAAGTGGGTATTCCTTCAGGCGAACCAGTCGGCCCCCTTGAGACTAAGGGACGGGCCCTAGAAGCGGGCCGTTAGACGAGTAATCTCCCTGAGCAAGCTTTTGAGCCTTGAAGAAACCGTCGAACATCTCCCGTAACCTTATCATGCTCAAAGTGACCATCTCCCGTAGTAACATTGTTGATCTTAACCGTTGGAAGAAAAGCGGTCGTCAACTCGTCGAGCACATGCTGAAACTTGGCCCCGGCATCTCTACGGCCTCTTCTCCGGCCACTTGGTTCAATTCAACGGGGAAGATCCCTTCCCAGCGTAACCCCCATAGTGGATCCTTCACCAGGAACAGCCGTTTCACGAACCCCGTAAGCAATAACTTGGCCTTTGCCACGGTAGAGCCACCAGCAAATTTTCAATGCATGGAAGATGCTGCGTCCCGACGACATTTGCCGTCGAGCCCGAGCCTTTAGGTTATGATCGGCAGAAGCCTGCAGTTCAAGTTTGTCATATAAGGAAAGCAATGTGGTCCTTTCGCGTGTCGCGCGAGTTTTCGTTTTCGAGGTAGTTGATTTCGTTTTCTTTGTTTTTGGTACCATGTCGACGCTTGAGATTCCGACGACGCCGCAGATTTATTACCCGATTCTAGGGTACGTCAAGGCTGAGCTTATCATCAATTGCATAATCGTCTTTATTGTGCTATGTGTTGTTTCTCTGAGAGTTGTTGGTCGGTTTATGGGGCCTGGCATTGGGTGGGATGATGCCTTTGTCATTTTTGCTATAGTTTGTTCGAGTCTTGGCTTGGTGTTGGTCATATGCTAATCAAGAGGTAGCCTTTGGGTGTAGCGATGTTGTGTTGTCAAGGAGTTTGTGAGTACTGCCATTGCATAAGGGTTTAGGTGATGCTAACAGACTACAGTTGCTCCGGTGGGAAATGGCTACAACTTGGCCAAACACCCAGAACGTGAGTCTTCATACGTGAAGCATATGTACATGATGAATGATAGACTGACATCTTCCAAGTCGCCGCCAACATCCCCTTCATCCTCAAGGTACGACAAATGATCATTCATTCCCTTAGCATCACCAACTAACATCACCAGTTGACATTCGGCATGCAAATCGTTTACGTCACCCTCCTCGCCTCAGTCAAGTCAAGCATGCTCTGCTTCTTCATCCGCGTCTTCCCCACATCCTTCATGCAAAAGGCATCTCGAGTTGCCCTGGTCTTTGTATTTATGTGGATGGTCTCCTACCTCGCTTCATGCATCTTCCTATGCAACCCGGTCTCGGCTCAGTGGACAGGTCAGGGGAAGTGCGGTGCGTACATTCCAATGATTCAGTCTCTTATTGCTACGAATGCTATTGGAGACTTGATCATTATGGCTATGCCTATGCATAGCATCTGGAATCTGCAGACGCGTCGGGCGGAAAAGATTGGTATCACTTCTTGTTTCGCTCTTGGTCTGGCGTAAGTCCCAGTCTCCATCAAGTCGGTCTGGCATTGTCTAATACATCCAACAGCTGCGTCGTTTGCGCCATCTTCCGACTCATCTACATCTCGACCGTCGACCTCAACAGCAATGTAACAGGAACAATGCCCACAACAATCTTCCTCTTCATCCTCGAACCAAATCTCGCAATCCTCTGCGTCAGCATCCCCATGCTCCGACCATTCTACGCCAAATACAAGAAGCGAATGGGAGGGTCTCGACTGACGGAATACTCGGACGAGAGGAGCACAGGATACAAGGACCACAGCAGGACTGGAGGCAGCAAGTCGGGTACTGTTGTTAGAGACCCGAATCTTTCACAGTGGGAGATGGAAGATTACAGGCCTGCTGAGGGTATTCAGCGTGATTATGCTGTTAATGGGTTCCCTGATGAGGCTGGTTCTGAGAAGAACTTGACCACTACTTCTTCACATGGGCGGAATGACGAGATTAAGGTTGAGACGAAGTGGACAGTCACTCATCACTAGGCAATGTCTTCGTTCGGTTTAGATAGCCAAATATACCAAACTTTGAGTCAAGCATTTCTGACGATGGCAGAGACGAGCGCCCCTACAAGTGCCATGAGCTATCGAGATCCTACCGAGGAGCCTATACAGAATGTGCCGATACGTAGGACCGGTACCTCCGGGACCTGTCTCGTCTCTTAAGTGAATTCCTCGTCGTGAGGCAGTCAGGTAGTTTCGGGCTTCTGCGCCCACACAACCTTTTGCAAAAAGTAACCATGAATCTTGTTCGACTTGATCTCCCGCCTATAATGCTCACCAAAAACATCAACCTCCGCCTTGGACCAGCCCAGCAAATCGGCGATGAACATCAACGTGCCCTCAATATCCTGCAGAATAGCAGCCTGGAAGTATTGCCCAGCCTGCTTGAGCTTTAGATCGGTTGGCCATCCTCCAATGGGGACCTAAAGTCGTCAGTTGATCGTTTCAGTCAAGATTCAATGCGCATCATACCTTGATCTCCTCTTCTTCCATGTTCAAAAATCCAGCTTCTTCCATGCCTTCCGTCTGCAGCTTGTCTTCCAAGATTGAAAACGGACGCTTGAGCCTTCTCCCTCCCTCAAAGAATATCTGCCCCCATTGGCCCATGGCGCTCGTAGGGACGACAGATCCATCATCACTACCAATACTCGGGGACGCCTCATGGCTTTCAATCCAACCGCCTGGCTTGAGACATCTATAAGCTTGCTTATAAAGGGCAGGCCAGTCGACGACGCTCCCAACCAAGAAGCGCATGTGAACAAAGTCGAGTGAGTTTTCTTGAAAGGTCCACTCCTGGGTACAGTCGTCGATTTGACTGAGTGGTTAGCTTTGATGGCTGTAGATTGATTTATAGGTCTTACAATTCTAGATTCGGAGGAATCCAACTGGGTTGGATGGCGGATATGTCGGTTCCTATAACCTTTGTGTTGGGGAACTCATCCGCAAAATCGCTATGACGAGGTAAGCTTGGGACTGAATCACTGCGGTGGATGTGGATATGCATACATTGCCCAGATTCCTATTAATTAATTTTGGTTAGTCTTTTCCGAGTGTCAAGGCCACTCAAGCGTTCATACCTGTTCCTGTTCCAATGTCCACTGCCATCTACAACGCATGCCACATGAGTACTTGCATCCACACATCATGAACCGAGGGGGACGAACCTGTATATCTTTCTTCAACGGTGCTTTGTAAAGTTTTCCCCCATACATGAGTGTCATGACGTGGTGGCTAAATCACGGTGAGTCAAGAGTCTATGCTTCGCAACTGTACACTCACTTGATATCCAAGGCTGCATTCGACTGCTCATCATTCGAGACCCTATCCTCGCATCAAGCCCCGCACTACAAATGCATTTAAATAACTCTTACCAATATTGAGCGTTGCCACGCTCACTATGGTACCTCCTCCCATTGAGCATCCTATACTCAAGAATCGTCGAAGCCAAAGAGGCGGTAGAGCTGTTGTTGTCGCCTAGCGTCAAGCCATTGTCGGATTCGTCTTGTCTAGACTCCTGCTATTGCTCTAATTCAGATTTTCCGGTCATCACATTGTCCCCCTAGAGAAAGCATACCTCTACCAACTGCGCCCAATGTGCACCTGGTAGGAGTCCAGTCGCGGTTCCTCCCACCGGTGAGGATTGCGAGGCGCCAACCTCGGGCTTCTCGATCGACTTTTGCCGTGACATGTTGGGCAGACATCCAATTGATGTTAGAAAAGATCAGGCAAGAGATGTTTCTACCGAGGCATTTTGAGGCGTTCCTCAACGCGGGGTATCATACCATGCGTTACCGATAGGCCAGGGTTTATGATCCGATCGATCGATTGCATGCAAAGAACCTGGTTAGATAAGCATTCTGCTTAGTATCAAGTCTTGTTATCACGAATAATGTCTCTAAAGAGGTTATCGACCACAACCGCAAAGAATAGTTGTTGATAGTATAGTATCAACTACTATACCTTACGTGTCACACAACCCAGGGGTGATCAGCGCTCTACATACTAACTGCAGTTGCCCTACCGTTAGTCCATCACGATTCTCGAGATTTTACTGTAGTAGATCTATCCAAGTTGCCTATACGTTACGAATCATGAAAGTGAGTACACTTGGCTTCTCTAACAGGCGCATGAGTGAGGCAGGTTTTCTAACTATCTCGGATTACGTCGCCGAATGGCTACACAAGCTCGGCACGACCGGCAGCGATTTAAAGTTCTCCACCTTTGCCATACTAATTGGCTTTTTGTTGTCTATTTGTTACCCTCAGCCCAGTTGCCGTCTAGGTCTCACCTGCCGGGCAATGTGGTTCTCGGGGGCATCAACTCCAAGGTTATCTCTGCTACTTGTCGTTTCACTTCCCCATAGTCTAGTATTCAAGTAACTAGATCGCGACTGCGCAGCTGATCGAAACAGTCGCTGGCGACACTAATACCGATATTTTGGACAGGATGGCAACGCGGAAGTTAAGCTGGGGTCGGCTTTCTCTTAGAGAAGTCAACCCCTTGTCGTGACCTATCGATATCGACTTGTCATTTGGCGTGGAAGAACAGTGGGTAACGCAGTCCGTGGACGGGAAACTCTAAAGGGTTTGGATGAGCGTATGAGTCACCACGACCCTACGTTGACCCGGTTCTTTTGTGCCTATAGTAAAGATAGTACCGGTACGGGCAGTTCTCTTCAGGTTGGTAGTTGTGACAGAGTGGTTTCGGAACAGAACCCAGGCTGTTAAGGACCATTGTGCTATGAAACACGGGGAGCGAGGACAAGGTTACTGACTCGTCTGCAATTATGCCTGCCGACTCCGAGGTTACATGGTGACATTGACATGTGAAATTTTGGCTGTGTCATCTCTGTTGAGTTGCTCTGAGGCCTCCATCCGCTAACCTTTTGTAACCTTTTTGGCAAAGTGAAATGAACGCTGGGAAGTTCCTCGGGAATAAGTGTCCGGGAACTGGCTGCTGTGGTAAAGAGGCACAAGTCGGGTCCGCCGTGGAGGTGTCACTCGGCTCATGGTTCCGAACTGCTGCATGCATAATAAGTTAGTTATCATGCAAGTACTATATGAATCATCAACTTGAAGGGTTAAAACGGGCAAAATCAGTAGTATTTCGAATGAAAGGTAACTTCCTGACCGCTGGTTCTCGTCATGAATTTCCATTCCTGACTCAGTCAAAAATACCACCCTCGTTTACGGCCATTCATCCCCGACAAAGTCCCCACCAAAAGGATCCATTGCTAACTCATTTCATCATGGCTGACAACCCTGATCCATCACAAAGTTAACCAATCCACCACTCACGCGACGCGTTCGCCCCTGCTCGTGTGCCTCGTTTAAGAGTCAGTAACGGGAACTGTAACATCGCGTTGGCCAACCGAGTGTGATTCGTCATATTGCAATGGTTTCGGCCTGATTGGGCATCGGGGGGGGGGGTGTTTGGATAGCGACAATCTCCGGAATTCCCTAATAAATACTGAGTTTCGGATCGATCCTCCAGGTCGAATTCTGAACTTGCTTTTTTTTCTTTTCTTTTTCTGTAAACATGGGCCAAAGTCATTTCAACTGGGAAACTCTAGTACGTGTAATAGCTTCATTTTAGCAAGCACTACTCTCTTCATATACTCTATTACCGTCAAGATGAGTGTCACAACGACAACCGCCGTCAACCTTGACGTGCTCAGACACCGTTCTGACGTCAGCACGGAGCCCAAGAAGCTGTCCAGCTTGGGTCTCTACTCCCGTTTCGCCTTTGCTGGCGCCGTCTGCTGTTCCGTCACCCATGGAGCTCTCACTCCTGTTGATGTGTAAGTTGAAGATCAACAGTTCGCATACTCAAGAAGATGACGTTTAAGAGCTCAGCCATCAGCTTCGAGACAACGAAGAACCACCAGCCCAGACTGACAACTAACATGACACAGCGTCAAGACTCGCATCCAGCTTGACCCAGCTACCTACAACCGTGGCATGATTGGCGGCTTCCGTCAGGTCATCCAGAGTGAAGGCGCTGGCGCTTTATTAACCGGCATTGGCCCTACCCTTGCTGGTTACTTCCTACAGGGCGGCCTGAAGTTCGGAGGTTACGAGTTCTTTAAGAAACAATCCATCAATGTGATCGGACATGAGAACGCTAGGAACAACCGCATCGCGGTGTATTGCGTCTCTGGTGCAGCCGCCGAGTTCTTTGCCGACATTGCCCTTTGCCCTCTAGAGGCCACGCGTATCCGGTTGGTGTCCGAGCCTGGGTTCGCCAATGGTCTCGTGCCGGGCTTCACAAAGATTGCCCGCCAAGAAGGCCTTGCCGCTTTCTATTCTGGCTTCGGTCCCATTCTCTTCAAGCAGTGCGTGCCTTCAACCTTTCCCCTCTGTCCATCACTCATAGATTTTAGGGTCCCATATACGATGACCAAGTTTGTCTTTTACGAGAAAGTCTCCGAGTTCGCCTATAGCAACTTCTTCGACAAAGCCAAGACTAGCGACGGCATGCAAACCGCCATCAACCTCGGTTCAGGTCTGATTGCAGGTTTCGCGGCCGCCATCGCCTCGCAGCCAGCCGACACCATGCTCTCCAAGATTAACAAGACCAAGGGTCTCCCAGGTGAGAGCAACACTAGTAGGTTGATCAAGATTGGCAGGGAACTTGGCCTGCGTGGCTCTTTTAGCGGAATTGGTGCTCGTCTCTTCATGGTTGGTGCCATGTCTGCCGGCCAGTTTGCGATTTACGGTGACCTTAAAAAGGCAATGGGAGCTGTAAGTAACACCCTAAAATCTGTCTGAGAGTATCGAATCGAGGTATGGAGCTGACATTTTCTTAGGTTGGAGGTGTGGAGATTGCGAAATAGACGTGTTAAAAATGATAACAGGTAGATTCCTATACTTTAACATAGATTAGAGAATAGAACCCTTCAGGGGCTTTTTTATTTTAATCAAGCCCGTATCTGAAAACCCAAGAGCGTGCTATGTACCATCAGTTGCAATCAGATAAATGCACAAGGGCTTCGTTTGACGCGTTCCGCTGTCCAACGGCCTTCTGTTTCAGTTATCCCATCGAGGGCCGGGCTTGCACTATAACAAAGAACATATTTTCAACTCATCATATCGTAATGGTAACACGGTGTTGCTATCTAGCGTTTTGTCTAAGGTGAAGTTTTGTATGCCAATGTTTGGTTAACTACGTAGAAGACCAATATATTAGACATCTTGTCCGGATACCCGCCGGAGGTGGCGGTCTTCTAGCTCATTTATCATCAGGGGCCGGACTTCAACTATAAAAAAAAACCATATTGACTCCATCACGTCGCCGCGTTCTACATCCTCTACCTGCGGGCTCTTCGGGGTGCATTGGAGGCATCCTACCTACCAGTGGCGGCAAAGGAGGCACGTGATTGGGGCGCGTTTTCTTGCGAAACTGAATGCCGCATGGAAAGAAACGAGTGAAGTGAAGCTGAGCCTACAGTAGTTGCATGCCGTTCTGTAGGTTATTGTCCCAGGGTCAGTATTGTCCACGATTGGCTACCTAGTTAGCAAAGACCATGTTGATACGTCAAGATACTCTAGGTGATCTGAAATAGAGATATTACACTCGTTTCGACAATCAGCTATTCTAATTATCATTACATCCTTTTTGTAATCTAGGCGATGGTTGGCAATCTGAGATCTGCACTCATATATGGACAATGCCAAGACGCTCTGGACACAACTCGAGGTGCGGTGCCGCACTTTTCGGACCCCGAGGATGTGCGAGTACCGAGCATATGACCGCACTTTAAGTTTCGTGTCTCCTCTCTAATCGTTACCTTATTTCTCCTCGGAGTGACGTGTTCATAGCTTAAATTAAGCGTCCTTCACTTCCCTGTTGTATCTACCTCGCCTTCCACTTCTACAGATTCATAGCACCCATCTGGCCCTTTCTCTTTAACAGTCCTTTTGGAAAACACTTCAACAGACCTCAACATGCCAACATTTCTCGTCGTAGGCGCAACAGGTCAACAGGGCGGTGGCGTCGTGGAAGCTCTCCTCGCATCGGACCACCCCGACCTGACCATCCGAGCCTTGACACGAAACCCATCGTCATCGACCGCCCAGGCTTTGGCATCACGCGGCGTGCAGACAGTTAAGGGTGATTTGCTTGATCGTCAGAGCATCTCCAAGGCTCTCGAAGGAGTCGACGCTGCGTATCTTGTGACCGACTTTCGGGGCCCGGAGGATGTAGAGGGCGAGCTCAAGCAGGGGAAGCAATTTGTGGACGCGGCGAAGGAGGCTGGTAATTACTCCTACATGGCCCAATTGGCGTGTTGTTCCTATGCTTACGTACAGAATAGGCGTCAAACATCTGGTCTTCTCGTCCGTAGCAGGCGCCGACATCTCCCAGCCCGTAGAGCATTTCTACAGCAAATACAAGATCGAACAGTACATCAGAGAATCAGGCCTGAGCTGGACAGTCATCCGACCCGTGGGCTTCATGGAAGTAATCCCCCCTCCAGGGATCGGCCGGTTCTTCTTTTTCAGCGCCATGGCCGCCCTCATGGGTAACACCAAGCAGAGATATGTAGCCTGCAAGGACATTGGCAAGGCGAATGCCCTCGCTCTATTGAATCCGGAAAGGTTCAACGGAAAGGTTGTGACTATTGCGGGCCAGGTTGCTGATGTGGATGAGCTTCAGAGCGCCTTGGTGAAGGGTGAGGGCCAGAACGGGTGGGGGAGGATCTGGTTGCCTCGGTGGGTGATTATTCGACTGACACCACACCACTACCGGCAAATGTTTGATGTAAGTTTTTCATTTATCAAGGACTGTATTTGAAAGCTAATTTGAATAGTGGCTGTATTATGAGAATTGCCAACCGGGAAGTGTGGAGGAGACTAGGGAGTTGATTCCTGACTTGTTGTCGATCGAGGATTGGGCAAGGGAGCAGAAGAATCAGCGAAGTAAGAGTGAATGAGTAAATACGCCAGTTAAATAATGAAGAATATGGTTTCCACAGCCAGACTCCGTTTTTGATCGTCGATCCTCATGCTACAGGGCAGGATCCGGTATTCCAAGATGTGGCTAGCTTCTAATGTCGATGGGTTCATGGGCGCTAAGGCGACTAACAAACATTCACGATCAACAGGAAACGGTGACAAAATATACAATTATCAATACATAACAGCATAAATACCTCATGCTGTATAACTTCATGACCATAGAGCGAACATTCCTCCTCACAAAACAATACTCCAGGGCCTTCCTGAGATTATGCGATTCTTAGCACCGTTCGTGTAGTGCGGACGGTGTTCGAGAACGCCCGGAGATTGATTTTTCCTTCTGGGTTTGACCACTCAAAGTGACCTACCCGCTCCCAAAATTCGAATTTCTTATGAAATACCAAAATGAAAAGCTCCGGCCCTTCCTCACGTTCCCAAAAGGATCTTATATCCAGCGGTACTCCAAGAATCCGGCCCTGCCTTGATTGATCAGGGCCCCAGCTTAGTCTTTTGAACAAGGGAACAAAGTGACCAACCACATCACCAGTCACCCTGAACCTGGTCTTCGCATCTGATGTCGGGCCATCAGCATCACCCTCACCATGAACCTCCTCAAGCTGGAGTGGAAACGAAAAGCAGTCAAGAACCAGTATTCGGAGATGATCCTGGCTGCCGTCTGCTCCCAGCGTAGGCTCCAGTTGTGACCATTCCGTCCTAGTCCCGTCAGGCGATTCAAATGAAGCCAGGATACCGATTCCGTTGCTGATAGTGGCTGGCTCGGCGCCAAAATCACAACGCTTATTGACGACACCTTTCCATCCAACCCAGGACCATGAAGGGAACCCATGGCGACGATTGCCCGGCATGTCGAGCTTCCAACATATGCCGGCTAAGAATCTATCAAGAAGCTTCGCCGGCATGTGTTGGAAGCTTTTTTCAGTTATCGGAATACCCCAGATGTTATTAAAATGGTTGTAGTTCTCGTGGAACAAGTCAAAAACCCCTTGAAAGGCGTTGAGAATGTCCGCTTCGTTGCCAAGGTTTCGGCGGGTATACTCATGAATCCTGACTCCTATCTCCAGGAATTCCACACCGCGAAATATCCGGGGCTTTTCAGAGTCTTCCCACATGGGTATGTTGAACGCTTCATAGAAGCTGGAATCTTTGCATTGGAAGTAGATTTGCTTGTCGGTAAATACAAGAAGCCGAGTGGAGAGAAAGGCTTCCTGGTATGTCCAGCCGCGAGTCGACCATACCGATGACAAGATGTCGTCCTGGACTGATTTTAAACTAAATGCCCAGGTAATTGTTCGGTTTCTGACTCTAACATGTGGTTGGCAAGGTCGCCGAGACCGGCTGACACCAGGAAGGCCGTAACTTGGATCGGACCCTGCGACGGCAACGATAGTCAACTGAGCTGATCCATAGATTTTCGCCATGAGCCGGATCTGGCGACTCTTGTCTTGCTCATCGTCTTGTCGGATGCAGTATTTATCCACCCATAGGTAGCGGAATCCAAGTTTTTGGGTGACAACAATGCTGTCTCGAACAGTTGTTGGAAGATCTTTGAGGGGCTCATCGTGAGCTGGTGGCCGATAGTGGGGATCCACGAGTTGCCCCCAGACGTAACTGAGGGCTAAGAATGGAGGGCATGGGTTCCCAAGACTGGCAGCCTCAACAACAAGTCGAGTTTCACAGTCGATGAAACGAATTTGCCATTCCGGATCAACTTTTGAGGGCTTGCAGCCAGGACAGCCTGAGTGCTCGTCTTGGCAAAAATCGAACCAACTTCGAATCATGGAAAAATCAATGGCTTCCGGGTCCACTGACCGTGGAGCAGCGGGCCCATCTCTCCAAGATGATGGAGCATTTATGGGCTCCGAGATATATCCCCTTATGTGACCGAGCATCCCATACGTTCCCATGAAGCCATTGGGCCGAACAGTAAGTATTCTATCGAGTGTCTGTCGATTGGGATCCGGCGTAAACCTACATTTCTGGAACATACGATTCCAGGGCATAGAGTACAGAATTCCACCCCCCCAGTCGCCGCCCCCGCAGTATTGGGCAAACAGTCGGCACAGTGCACAATCGCTTGGCGATACGCGCTCCAGGGTCACGACTTCGACAATACGGCGATGTTGCTGAGATAATATGGTATCGAAGTCGATAGATCTGCAACGATCGCAAAGGGAGTCAGAATGATGTTGCGGACTGGGAGTAAGTTCTTGTGGCGGCGCCTGGGCGTTCATGATGCCGGTGGTCGGTCTGGTTGCTAAAGGTGGGAAGATTGCGGTTCAGTCTAGGTAGGATCTAGTCCCAACTAAGAAGGGATAGGATTCAATAGAGTCAAGGAGTGGGATAATGATTTCCGTGGTACTGGGGTCTTGTAGAGTATGAAGGCGAAAAGGAGAGGGTGCCAGAAGTCAGCCTTGTAGGGCACCAACTAATTACCTCTGTCAGCAATGTTTTCGTTCTTAGTCATCTGAAGACATGCCAAGTCCAGACGCATCATTCTGTGGCGCAGCCTTGCCATTATCATTGGCTTTGCCTTCCTCCCCCTCATTGCCAGCAACAGTTCTACCCACGTGGGGTTCGTGAAGACTGCGTCCGACACTCTGCTTCGCACTCTGGTCCCTGGTGCACCAGGTTGGTTGATACCGTAGCTCTCAGGAGCCCTATCCAAGAGCGAAAGGCTAGATGTGTTTGTTCTTTCAGCACGCTATAAGATTAGCCGTACACTTAGCAGTTAGGAGACTAGGATAGAAAAGCCGAGTCACCTACTATAAATATCCCGTTTGCTACTTGTTGCTCATTCCAATACCGTGATGGTAACACCTCACATGTTCTGTCACAAAGGGGATATATCTCGCAGAGTGAATAATAGCTGGCCGACATCTATACCCGATCTTCGATGTCGGTTATCCCGGCTTCAACTACGATGAAGATATTTCCTATATATCATAGCATCATATCCTAATGCTAATATAGTGGCCTTTTTTTTTTTAGCATTCTTAACGCCTATAGGCTATAGGCAGTCGAAGACTTATACCTATCTATATAAACTAAAAAGTTAAGCGGCGTTTAATTACTTTAACCTCTACATAAGAAATAAGAGAACATTGCTATTTCTCACCTTACTAACTATAATTATTAACACAATATGTACTAATACGATGCCTAGAAGAACTAAAGTCGATCGAGCAATAGGGGTCAGCTAGTCGTACGACACAACCGTCGCACGCCGGGACATATCTGTACCCAAGAAAAAGAAAAGCGAGCGCTCAGGCAAAAGAACTCTGCCGGGATCAATTGACTCGATGCAAACTAAATCTCGTATTACATGCCATAATGAACATAAGGAACCCAGAACAGTGGTCCTTCCTCGACGAACCGACCCTTTCTCGTCTCTCCTGTTTTCTCCTCAATCTTTCCCTCCCTATTCTGAGACTCTACCTGACCGCGAGACTCACTGTCTCTAACAACCCATTCGTCACGAAGTTGTCTAGTCGCATAGTGCAGCGCTTCAGCAACAGAACGATGACTCATCCCATCCACATGCATGGATTTATACACTGATGCCGCTGCACTCAGGCACGTTTCGTCGCGGACTTCCCACAACGTACCAATGACATGATGGAACCCGGCGATCTGGAACGCCGAAATGAGATGGAGCCCCTCATCGATGAACTCGTCCTGCTTGATCTCCCCCGTGCTACATGCTGATAGGTAGGCGAGGAAGGGCCTCCTCTCATGCAGATTGATCTCAAAGAGGCTGGACACCGTCAACCGATCAGGGTACGTTAGCTTCAACGAGCTCTCTGAAGGATCTTCATCATTGCTGGTGCCGTGGCCAGCAAAGTGGAAGATGTCGCAGAACTTCAGTGCCTCTAGCACCTGCTGGCGGGAACTCTCCGGCCTGCTTATGCTCATGCTGCGGCAGATGTTGGTTATCTGCCGGGCTTCCTCGGGTGCATTGTACAACTCCTCCATGGCGATGAGGGCGACCGACTCAGGTTTGCGATAAACAGCCGGCTCCCGCTCCAGTTTGCTCTGGTCTTGGATACTCTTTCGACTCTGCACCAGGGCGGTGAGGGATACGCTGTACGATGAAATCACACGGTCTATGACGGTCCGCCCGAGGTCCTTCGACGAAAGGTGGTACCCAGCCGCGTGGAGGGGGAGTCTGGAGAGCGGACCCGTCGTCACCCAGCGAACGTGCGGCAAGCTACCACCTTCAGGGCACGTGGTGAGGGAGTCGAGTTTGTCCAATAGAGGTTTCGCAATCTCATCCCACAGCCACTCCAGCACTCGTGAGCTCATATTGGCTGCGTCTACGGCCTGGTGTTGTATGTCGGCCATTGTGACGTTGGATAAAGAGTATGGGTAGAGGTTGTCTGTCTTGATGATGATGGCGTCACAACCGTATTTGCTGACGTTGATGACAATGATGGGCCCCTCAGTCGCAGCGGCCTTCATATCCTCCTCCGATGGCCCTTGAAGAAAAGATTCGAATCCCGGCAGGGTCCTGATATCTTGGATGGTTTTTTCCAACGCCTGAGCTGCACCATGGCGGTAGTCTGGCTGGTGGACCGGCAGCCAAGCCGCTGCAGGATGGCTGAGACCCGGTTTCACCGAGTCGACTTGGTTTCGAAGCCTGAGGTACTGTTCCGCCTCCTTGGGATGATCTCGCCGCAGCTCATCAACGTCGGAACGTAGTCCGAGCAGCGAGTTGATCATGATCCCTCGCCCGGACTCAAGGAGACGTAGCGCCGTGTAGGGGCTCTCCCCGGCTCGCAGGGCCACGGCCGCGGCCCCGGAGGCAAGCCCCGCGCAGCGGCGCAGAAGCCACTGCTTATCAGCGTGCTCGAGAGACCAGTCAATTTTCAGACGGAGGTGTGAGATCATGGCTGAAGCGCTGCGGAATGCGCGGGGCCAGTCTTCCAGAGATGCGTATATCTCAAAGAGCTCCTCGTCGGCGTGTGAGCTCCGGTCCGTATTTTGCCTGGGATCGGCAACGGCCTTCTCGAGATACTCTATGGCTTTTTGTAGGCACTCCCTGTCCCCCGTCTTCTTGAACCTACCATGATAGGCCTGCCCAAATCTCTCAAAGCATTTCCATCTGTACCGCGGGTCTTTCTCCTCTGACTGCTCGTGGAGAAAGTCGCCAAGACATTGTATCTGCTGTTTCCAATCTTCGTCCTTTCCGTGAATCTCGTAGCGCCTATCGTAGGCCTCGGCTAGGGTCATAAGTAGTCCGGAAGCGGCCATGCCATGTAGCTTCGTAATATATAGGCCCTTTTTAAAGGTGGCTATGGCGTCGTCGAGATCCTTGGGAAGTCCCACAGCGACGTGTCTCGCAAGGTACGCGCATGCAAGGTCGGTATGAAAGCCCGCGCTTGCCTCGGACTCTGCTTCGCATATTCGTACGGCGGTTTCTAGCCACACAAATGCCAATACGACATCTACTAGGTCTCCCGTTCTCGAAAACTTGAATAGGTAGGCCGTTCCAAGGCTATTCATTCGACGTGCGTAGTCCAAGGAATTCGTGTCGTTTGATGATTCATTCAGGGCTTGCTCCAAGTATCGAATTGCCGTCGTGAGATCTGTCAGTGCGTTTCTTCCCATGTGCTTTCTAAAATAGCACGTTCCGATACTATGAAGTAGTCTTGGCTTGTTTTCAGACCCTTCGGGCGTTCCAGAGAGAGATTCGTTGTATAATTGTATGGCTTGATCCAAGTCGGCCTCGTCGTCAGACTGATCGAACCATAAGTCGTGGGCTGCGGCGGGTGTATCCAAGAGTCCGGGGATCGGGCCGAAGAGGTCCTTCATTTTCTTGACAGAGGCTTCCAGATTTGCGTCTAGCTTGATCTCTGAGGCGGGCTTCGCCGAACTCACGGCTTTGCGAAAGTACTCTATCCAGGCCGCAAAATGTGAGTTGACCAACTGCATCTGTCGGGTAGCGTCGTCTGTCGGTTTCACCTCGGCCCCCCTTTTCAGCCACCTTATTGCCATTTCCATGTAATGCTTGTCCTTGGTTTGATCATATAGGCCAATATAGCTTGTCCCGAGAGCGATCGTTGCCATGCATTGGGACGGGTCATCTGGTGATAGGTTTTGTAGCTCGTCTTCCACGGAGCGTATCCATTCTTTTACGATAGCAACATCTTCTCCCAGTTCATTTCCCAGCAAATAGTTGCATATCTTTTCGCAAAGGGACGTGCTTGCACTCTTGGGGAGTATGGGCAGATGATCCTTAGTAGTCATCAGTTCAGCCTGTGTGACGGATTCTCCTCGGGAGCATTTGTCCGTCACGTGTAAAAGTGCCAGCCTACTCTCTTCGGCTTCTCTGGAAGGGTCATCAGACGGCATTTGAGCCAGCAGCTCCTCGAATCGTCGAATGGCTCCGGCGAGGACGGTGGCCTCCTGATCCCGTTGACACCTGTGAAACCCCAGCGTCGCGAGCAGGCGAAGTGTTTTGCCACGACTTTCCCAGTTGTCTGGTAGATACTCCAGTTCTTCCTCGACCAAGGACGACACCATATCGAGACTCTCAGGCCCCTGGCTCATTACATACAATGTCTGCGCTACTTTGGAGGCGTGATCGACCCATCCCTTTCTTCCTCGCGTGTCCCTGGGAATACGGCGCAGGCTATCGCTGAATTCTCGGACGGCGATTTCGAGGAAAACTATGTCCCTTGTTATGTCGTGCATGGCCACGTACGCTCTCGCTTGATGGAAAAGGGCGAACCCTCGTTGAGGATGATCGTCGGGTAGACGAAAGAGAAGGCTGTCGGATATCTCAATGGCCCTTTCGAGCGTCGCTTGGTCTCCGGTCCGTATTGCGTGTTCGCAGCAATTACCTGCGTAGAATCTCTCCTGTGTAATCTTGTCTGGGTGATCGTGAGGTAAGTTTTGGAACAACAGCTCTCGATATTTGATGAGTGCTTGCAGGTGCTCCATTTCCCCCATGGCTTCGAATCTCCTTTGAGACGCCCGCACAAGTAGTGTGCCACGCCTCTCCCAGTCCCGGGTCGAGGTAGGCGTAAGGTCCATGGATTCTTCATGATTCCGAATAGCCTCATTTAGTATGTTCTGGTCGAGGGTTATCAAGAAGAGGAAGTGACGGAAGTTGCCAAGGTACTCGAGCACTGTCGCTCGCAGCTCAGTCTCCGAGTCCAAACAGAGAATATTTTCCAGCAGCTGCACGGCTGGTAATATATCATCCAAGTCGCTGGTCTCCCCGAATAGCTCTATATGGGCTGTTGCTGCGAGATCGAGCACAGCTGCCTTTTCTGCGTCGTCATCCGGTATAGCGCATGATGCCTCCCTCAGCATCACGGCAGACGCATACTGATCCGCTGTCGTGCCTGTCCTTCTATGCTTCTCGGCATACGCAGCTGCTAGACGAAGCAAGGCTTGTGCCACGTTGATACCCGTTCCAGGCTCAAGAGCATCTCCTAGATGGCCGATGGTACTGTCTATCTCGTCCACATCAGGTGCACGTCTGTATTCCTCCATGCAGCTGTCGAAGAGCCGCGCAAGGGAATTAGGGCGGGATTTATGCTGCTGGAAGGAATAAAAATGTGAAGAGTCGGACTGAGGGTTGATTGTTGTTAGGTCTGGCATCATTTCGTCGGTTTACGTTGCTGTGAGGATGTAAAGTGAATATGTCGTGAGCAGCAATGGAAGCCAAATTAGAGCATACAAAAGGAGACTAAAAGAGCCTTGATTCTTCATTTGTGTATGCCACCTCACGGAAGACATTTTATGTAGGGCAGCCCTTAAGGCAACTGACTGACTGTCAGGCGGCCATTGCCATCGCATTCCGTGGTGGCTGTGCCGCGTCAGCCCCGGCTGGGCACACCATAACATGACCCTCCTGTCGTTTGACATGCATTTCACATTGGCTATTGAAGCCTTCAACCCGGTGTAATAACTTAGTCATCGCAAATGACAACCCCAAGATGACATGTGACAGTCACTTTTGTCTATCTTGTCATGCAACCATATCGCAGTTTACAGAGGTTTGCAGAGTCTGCGCCCTCTTGGCACCTTTTTTCTTTTTCAGCTCATCAGGGTTAATGTGGCTGAGCGTTGCACTTTTAATCTTTACGCAATAGGCATTCTCGCCCTTTTGAAAGTGCAAATGCGTTCGGCGTTTTCCCCTTCCCTTGATAGGCTGATAGTTGGCCATTGAGGATGCTGAAGGATCTCGGGTGGCGCGGGGGCGACAAGTTGCCTTGGTTTTCAACAGGAAGAAACGCGGCTATTCTTGCCTTGCAGTAATCCCGTGAGGGTGTTGTCTGTATGTGATTTCCTATTGGGCTGGCATTGGTTTCTAGAATGAACGGGATTTTGGAAACCTGGCTTCGATGTCAACGTCAGCTACGCCTTACGTAGTAGGACTTTGCTCTTTCGGCTGAGGCGTTCATGTTTACTGAAGCTAGACCTTTTACAAGCCGAGAGGGCTGCGACCCATCAAACCTCCGTGCCTTTTCAACAATAAAAGACCAGGTTATGTCAGATACCTCTTGCCTGGCTGTTTCCATCAATGAGTCCATCCATATAATAATAGGGCTACGTTCCCTAGGTAGATGAACCAGAAAGTCGCCCCGTTGTTGATCAATTCTATAACATCCGCACATTCCTTCTCCAAGACACTCGACGCCCCCCCCTCATCTGAACCCTATCACTCCCGTCCAGGATGGCCGATATACACCACCGTAACCAATATCATCAGCCGTATACTCTTCTCAGAGGCTCCGACACTCAGAATGAGCTCAAGCCGAAGCCTGGTAGTCGGGTTGCTCTGGCACTACATCCAAAAACATGAATGTCGGCGGTGTTAACAGCATCAAGCGTCCGAGGTTCCAACCCGCTAATGATGACTTTTCGCCTCTAGCTCAGGTACAATCATCTCGCTTTCAAGGGCGGAAAGTCCAAGACGGCTCAGCCATCCCTCACCTCGAGTAAGGCGACATGAGGAATTTCAGTGCGTTGGTCGCCGATGACCCCGACGGGCGCTGACCATTACCAGTCATTCGAAAACTGGACGCTCCCAAAGAGATTCTGGAACAGTAGTCCAAATGATCTCGAGGTGATTACATTTGTATGGATCGACATTGCAGAAAGTTTCTCAGATGTCCGGCTTTCTCTCGGCGCCCTTGCCACAGTCCCTTTCCACTACCATTTAGCAAGTATTAGATACTAATTAAATACTACTAATACAGGTCGATCAGGGCGAATACATGAATGGAAACCTTCAATAAAACAATATTACACTATTAAAGACAGTTATAATCACAACATAATAACGAATCAGTACTCATAACACAATAGGTAGCACCTTGAGACACATCAGCTCTTGTTGCGAAAATCACCAATTCTCGGCCTCGGTAAATCCCCAAGTGTATCGTCACTCAATACGACTAAAGCCTCCAACGGCATATCTCCCGGGCCGCATCTAGTTCTCGTGCCGATCCGAGTCGGACAGTCGGGGTAAGTGCCGGGAAAACTCTAACTTAGGCACAAGACCTAACCACGGGGTGCATTCTCGAGTTTCCTATTCTAGATCAAAACCGGGATAATTAACGCCATTACTCCGTTCAAAGACTGCCGTATATCTCTTACGAAGAGCAATCTCCATTTTCCATTCAAGAATGGACGACAAGTTGCCGTGAATCCCATTGTTGTCCACTATTCACATTCTTCACTATGTTTCTCTCGGGTTCATGCCTTAGGCGAGCCACCATTGGCCTGCTAGTCGCACTTTCAACTACCATCATCCCCATCAACGCAGCTGTTCAATCAAAGCAGAACAACCTCCAACTCTTCCCCCTGCCTAAAGAAGTCACCAAATCAGATCTCTTCCAAGTCAAAGTTAGATCACTAGCCAAATCTTCTCGCAAAGACTGGCAGTCGCTTGACCTCATAGGCGCCAAGGTCAACGAAGTAAACCAGACGACTGGATCGACTCTATCTTATGACACGGCTGTAGGCCTTTTTGACTTTAATGGCCCTGTTGAGCTCTCTATTCAACCATCCGAGAAGGTGTATCCATCCATTGAGACGGTTAGAGTTCGACCACTTTCGTACAACCTCAAAGCGGATGTTCAGGGTCGTACTATTAAATTGGCTCTTGACAAACCTGCCAATTTGGTAGTCGAGGTCAACGGCGATGTTTTCAGGGTACTCCATCTATTTTTAGATGAGATCCAGAAAAACATCATTACTCAGGATGATGCCAAAAAAGACTCTTCGATTATCTACTACGGCGCCGGATATCACGAAGAGAAGGATCAAGTCAATATCACTTCGGGCCAGACAGTTTATCTCGCTCCTGGATCTTTCGTTAAAGCAGGCTTCAACTTTCAGAATGCATCGGACGCAGCCATTTTAGGACGCGGAGTGCTTTATAAGAGCCCTTACGACGCAATCATTATCAACTATTCAGAGAATATTCGCGTCCAAGGTGTGACGGTCATCCACCCTGGCCATTATTCTGTCGTTATGGGCTCAAGTGATAACGTCACCGTCTCCGGCCTGAGATCAATCAGTGCAGTGAAATGGGGAGATGGCATCGATGTATTCTGTTGTCAGAACGTGGTTCTCGAAAAGCTCTTTATGCGCAACTCGGATGATTGTGTGGCCATGTATCAACACCGCTGGGACTACTACGGCGACTCGAAAAACCTTACTCTCCGGGATTCATCTCTGTGGGCTGATCTAGCTCATCCGATTCATCTTGGCCTACATGGAAACACTGTTACTCCTGAAACCATGGAGGATGTCACCATCTCTAACATCGATATCCTCGATCATCGGGAGCCGCAGGTTGATTACCAAGGATGCCTAGCAATCAACGTCGCAGACGAAAATCTCCTCAAGAATATTCTCTTCGAAAACATCCGCGTTGAAGATTTTCGACTTGGCTCGCTTCTCAGCTTCAAAGTGCTCTACAACTCAAAGTACAGCTCGGGGCCTGGACGAGGTCTTCACAATGTCACTGTCAAGAATTTGTCGTATAATGGGAAAGGTGATAATCTTCCTGCGATAGCAGGATATGATCAAGACCGCAGGGTCGAGTTTGTTGACTTTCAAGGGTTGGAGATTAATGGACAGCATGTTTGGGATGGTATGCGAAAGCCTGGGTGGTATTCTACATCTGATTTCGTTCCGCTTTACGTTGGCAGTCATGTGGTTAACCTAACCTACTCTACTTGAGAATAACTATTAGAAAATGAGACACATTTAACTGTATCATGCTTTAAAGCCACCATGCATTGATATATAACTTGACAGCTAGCGAAAACCAGTATCCGTTGCAAGACATGACATGTTCCGTTCCGCTCAGACACTATGACTCAAGATTCCATCTATGTAAGTCCCATTACGGTTCGCCTCATGCGTTGAAAACGCAACCACAGCAAGACAGCCTTACACATTTCGTAGGAACTCATTGGCCACAGCTGCAGGCCTCCGTAGGGATCAAGATCTTTGTCAGATCTTCTGGGTCAGTTATTCCATCAAGGGCCAGGCTTCAACTATAACAAATAACCCAATAGATCTCGATCATATAGTGTGGCAGATGAGAGATTCTGGCAAGGCTCTTGAAAATTCATCACGATAAACGAGATACAATAATCAATCTGAAGACCCGCGGCCATGACCTTATTCCACCATTCCACCAACCTATACCTGCATCGTGTTCTCACGCCTCAAGGCGATACAACAGCGTTCCAAAACCAAGCTGATCATACCCGGTGCTCGTGCTTTCATAGTTACCTCCTCCACCCTCAGCTCCACCGCTCTTCTCAAGGACAAGGTCCCGATAAACCGTAGTCCATTTAACATCACGGCGCTTGATAGAACCATAATGAGCGACAAAGAGTTCAGCAATCGGCCTGATGCTTCCACGGCCGGCACTGCTAATCTCGGTTTGTGTACCATGGATTGCGTTGACGTAGGTTGTGAATGGAACATCTTCGCCGACGTTGTACTTGGATACATACTCCATTCTAGGATTGCAGTCAGTTTCATACTCGCTGCAGTAACCGATAAACGAAAGGAGGCTTACCCAGCGAGAATTCTATTCTCCAAGTATCCAAACAGGTCTTCACCTTGGTTATAGGCCTGCTGAGCAATCACGCCTAGCAAGGCAAAGTCGAGGGTGGAATGACCCTGGTCCCTACCCGCTTCCTGGTTCTGCCCCAACTTCTTGCCAGTCCCTTCTTCTGTATGCATAGACCAGATGGCTATCTCAATGGCTCCGTTTCCTTCGCCGTGCTTGAAATATTCGATCGCTTCGTCCCAAATGGTACGATTGTCGGCTAGGACACCAATGCTCATCATAGTTGCAATATTGCAAAGATCCCAGTTTGCCCAGTAATGTTCTACAGGGCGGCCATTGTGTTCAATCAAAAACCGTCGGTTCATAGGGTAGAATACGCGAAGGAGCATCTCGCTTGCTGCTTCAAGACCGTTCCAGGCAGGATAGTTGCGGAGAATCTCTGCAACGTTGGCAAACTGGTAGCCGTAAAGGCCAGAAGCCAAGTACTTGTCCGAGGTACCCTGGATATCCGTGAGAGTCGCAGCCCAAGCATCGATAATGCGAGCAGCTGCATCCGCAAAAGTTGCATTTTGGGTGATTTTCCAACGGATAGCAAGAGCGTATGCTGCGGCAAGATCCCGGTACAGCAGAACGTAGTTCTCTGAGAGCTCGGCCGTGCTGCCTCTGACAACAATCTCCTGAGGTCTTGGCTGGTAGTCTGGGTTTGTTCGTCCAACTAGCTTCTCCCAGCCAGTTGACCAAGGTGCTTTGCCAGAATCAACAAACTTCTTGATGCGGCGGAAGTCTGCTTCGGAATGGAGAAGTCCTGGGTGGGCGAATGTGCTGGAGGCTTTGTTCACAGCTCTGACGGCAGGTTCATGGCGTAGATGGGGGGAAGTATACAGCGCTGACACGGCAGATGCGGCAATGCCAACGACGCATGATAGAGAAATCTTCATGGTTTCTAGACGGGCATGAAAGATAGATGTGCAGGGTTTGAATAGTGTTTATTGAAGGAGTGTTGATACGAAAACGTGGCAACGCCAGGCTATTTTAATAACGAACCTACCCCTCAACCATTCGTGGTTTTTAGATCCAGGTATACTAGGTACGGAGTAATTAGACGGCGTCTCACCCCGCAAACAGAATGCATCGGCAAGAGTCTCGGACAAGACATAGGAAACATTTGTCAACAGTGTAGCATCGGCAAATTAACGGATCAACATGTCAGGAGAGATCGTGAAGAGGTGGTACCCTTTACGTCACGATCCCCGGACCCCGCGCCCTAGCTCTGCTTGGCATCCGGGGAAACAGCCGTGTAATCCTCCGCAGTTCCGTTAAGAGGGGGACAATGGAAGATTGGGAGGGTAAAGTCAAGTCATTCACTGCAAGGGCTTATGCTTAATTTCAGTAACCAATCAATTCCCAAGCTTGTCTATCCAATGGAACATGCCCACGTCTGTCACCACGATGCTAACGGTTTGGCGTTTTGGTGGCTGGCTAACCGACCCCTCCATCACCTCTTTATCGCAACCCCCAGCCCCAAACTCTGCCTAAGCTAAATCCCAGCACGCCTAACCGTGTGGCTTTCACACCTTCTGCAAAGCACACAGCAGTGAATGGTCGCGTTACCTGGCGCCCAGCAGAAATGCGGAATGGCTAGTCTGCACTGCCAGCATGGGCATCGACTAAAGGTTGGCAGTCGGAAGCGAGTCCATGCTAGGACGAGGAGGCCGATGACCGCAGGGAGGGCGATCAAGGCCAGGAACCTGTACTCGATATCCTTTTTCCCTGTGGTTGTTAGTGGACGTCTTGACACAGGGGCGGCAGTTACTTACTGGGCACGTTTGGTGGCTGAGGGAGATCTGCGCATAGTGTTAGAGGGGTAAAGACTTGGAGAGCAAATAACGGCATACCTTTTTTCTTGGGCAGAGGTGATGGAAGAGAGAATAACACTTTTCTGTCTGTTGCCGTTGCGATGGTACCAGTCGACCCTGGCATGGTACTGGTTGCTGTTGTGATGGTGCCAGAGAAAACCGCAGTCGTCGACTCGCCCGCGGCATAAACGCTGGAGGCGAAGATCGCGATGAGGATGAACAAGAAGAGTGTCTTTGTCAAAAACATGGCTGTTAATTTTGAAGCAGGATAATCTAGTGAATAGATCTTGGTATTGAAGTCATTTCTTAGAGTTCCAGGGCAATTAAGTACCCTTATCAGATGCCCACATCTAAAGGTGGTCGCGAGGCTCTCCCATGAGGCTGCCATAGCCACCACCATAAAAAACAATAGTTCAACAACCTTCATGCAAGGCAACTACCGACGCTCAGACGCTAATGCCGAGCGATCATCCCCTTGGGAATAGCCCTCGCCCGTTTACTTCTGATAGTCAACACATTTCGTATTTACCGACTGGCATGGCAGAATACGAGGTTTTCAGCTGGGGCTCAATTGATGGAATTGCGAACTGTGAGGCAACGCGAGGGTATTTTCAGCCTCAGTGAGGCATATCGCGAGGGCATCTGGAGGAGTCTAGGGGAGGCGGGTTGGAGAGAAAAAGGCCCAAGGATCGCTTGGTGTTACCCATCTTCAAGCAACCATCTTTACTCTTCTTGTACCACAACATGAACACAATGCTTGGCTTCTCTTTTGTATCACAACATGGGCCTTCACGGTACCTCCAAGCCCTCCTCTTCTTCACCCTTGTGTTTTCCACTACAGCTCTCAACTCTGGCGAAACCTGGTCAAAGGCCCAAACCTCATCTGCCTACAAGAACCTTCCCGAGTGCGCAAGAACCTGCATTGCCCAAGTCGACAACAGCCTTAGTTGTTGGAGCTATGGCTGCGTCTGTTCTGAAAACACTGTCGGCAAGAACTTTATTGATGGTGCCAATTATGTTCAGAAATGTGTCCGGGATGATTGTCCCAAGGGAAGCGAGTCTGTTGTCAATAATGCTCTGGATGTGTTTCAGTCCATTTGTGAGGTCGAGTACTTTGAGTTTAGTGACTCGACCACTGCGACTGTTACTGCGACCATAGCGCCGACAGCGACGCCCACGTTTGATGGTATAGTAACCTGATCTCTTTTCATACTCGAGTGACGCTAACTTGACCAGCCAGCAAGGTTGTCATGATCGACAAGCCTGATGGTTCCTACAAGGCCCTCGACTCCTGCGTCAGATGGGTTCTCAACGGCTGTGACAGCCCCAAAGACAACAAAGACAACTGCAAGCCCGCACGCCCAGGCAACCACGGCGACATCTGGACAGGTCTCGGTGCGTACCTCCAGTGCTCGACAGCCGAGTGCGTCTGCGGTGGCTCGCGGTTCTTCTACTCGTCGCAGAAGCTGTATGAGCGCGCAGACCTTTACTGCAGTATCGGGTTTCCCTACGAAGGCAGTGACACTAATCAGGCGTTTCAGCTTACGCTGGGGATGCTGGCTGATTACTGTTCTACTGAGGGGTTTGTGCTGGGGAAGTGGATTATTACACTGTTTGGGACAAAGAAGGAAACCGGTGAGTACTACTCCCTTGAGAAGCTGCACTGGTAGCTGACAGACTGTAGGGATGACTCAGGAAACAAAGGTGGCTATTGGGTTTGGTGTACTTAGCGGAGTCCTCACAATTATCAGCATCGCGTTAACTTGCTGTACTCTACGCAGGAAGGCGTAACCACAAGAGTTGCTGTCGTGACTGCAGTGGGTTGAAGGAAGAGCCGTAAAAGGAGGGTCCATGTGATATGTTAGGGATTATGGATGTTTTCGCTGCAGCTATTTTTCGCTCGTAAAAGTCAGATCTATGCTTTCTTGTATTATAATCTTTGAAGAGCAACATTATCATTGTTTCCTTTTCCCCAGTGACACAAACAAGGTCGTGCAAAGGATCAAAGACAGCAGTGTCAAACCTCAATGCTGTAAAACCGCAACTACCTAAAGCAGCATCATCATCCAAGTAGCCATATAATAGAAGCATTGCGTATGAAGGAATGCCTCAAAAGAATCAATATTTACAGAACATGGGCGAAGCAAAAACCGTATCAAAGCGGCACCGGCAGTCGAGCGACAAAAGATACATGACCACCGCCAATTTTTACAGATCTGCCTAAGTAAGAGTACATTCATGGGAAATACAACCACCATCACCAAGCCAAAACTTCCTTCTCCGTCCCACAACCAATACTCGAACAAAGCATCTCATCCTGCTCACTAACTCCCGCATCCCCAGGCAACTTCTGCTTCGCCGGCCAAATCTCCTTACCCTCGGCCTTCTCCCTCTCATGATGCTCCGTGATGACATTTCGAACCGTGCTTTGGAAAAACAACGGCGCCTTCTCATACTTGGGATGCAGCTGACCGTTGACAAAGACTCCTCGGTCTAGGTTCTTCTGAGCGTTGTTGCAGAGGACTTTATCCTCTGACATTACGCGCGCGTACATGTCGCTGATGAGCCTGAAATCGGTTTCGGAGGAGTTTCGGTTTCTGTAGATCTCGTATGCCATTCTGGAACTTCGAGGTCCTGAGGGGAGGAACTTTTGGATCATGATGAAGTGTGGGCTGGTTTGTGTCAGGGAAATGCAATGTTTGAGATTGCTGGTTAGATGGAACTTACGAGACAACCATGGCAGACATGGGGAAGTAGTAGGTGCTGGCAGTGTAGAGTCCCTTTTCTATCTGCTCTGGCGTGGACTCACAGTGATGTTGGATATGACCGTCTTTAGTGTCGCTGTCGAAGGACTCGAGATTGAGGAACTCGGGGATATCCGCGTGTGTCGTGGGGCAGTGATAACATTCGTTAAAGTTATCAGCCAGAATCTTCCAGTTGTAGTTGCCGTCCAACTCATAGGTATGATCAAGGTCATAGTCATCAAAGTTGTAAGCTTTGTACCGGTCTTGCTTGTCGACATCCTTGAAGTGCCCCTCCCATGGCTCCTCTGGAACTTCATTTGCATCCATATTCACCCAGATAAACCCGTTGATGTCAACCTTGGTATGAATACGGAAGAGACCGTTCTGCTCCTTGTCAAACCCAGCCATCCCTTGATATCCAGGAGCTTTGGCCAGCTTGCCATTGAGTCCATACGACCAGCCGTGATAGCGACAGGCCAGGATTTTGGCGTTTCCGGAGCCTTCCTTCTCGATGACGGTGTATGCGCGGTGTCTGCAAATGTTGTGAAAGGCGTTGATGTTGTTCTTCCGATCACGAGTGATGATAAAGTCGAATCCTGCCAGCTCGTAGCGGAGCCAGTCACCGGGCTCCTTCAACCGCGAGCTATGGGTGATGAAGAGCCATCGCTTGGAGAATATGGCTCGGCGCTCCAACTCGTACATGTCTGGCGAGGTGTACCATGATGCGGGCAAGGCACGCACGGGTTCTGGGGGCTTGGAGGGGTCCGAGGCGCCGTTGCTACCAAAGTTGAAGTAGTGAAGGGAGGAAGATGTCATGGTTATAGTGAGAAGCGCTCAGAAGAATGCACAGAGCTGCTGAGGAGTAGATGATGGCTTAGAAGAAATGTCTTCTTTGTTATAGTTGAAGCCCGGGATAACTGAGCTAGAAGATCGGTGGCTTGGAAGATATCTTGAATTGCTTAGCCTGAGATATCTACCACTCTTTTATATGCCATGGAGCTACCCGAACACCACTCTAATCATACTCCCAATCTTACAGTTATCTTACGCCTCCCCTGTGCCAAGAGCGAATAGAAAGACATCGTTTAGTCATTTTGCGATTGCGGCTACGCTAACAGATTTGCTCTCTCGTAGTCAATAAAAGGATGCGGGGGAGATGCAACCCTTTAAGCCCCGAATCTCGGCTTCTATGCCGAGGGGGCGCAGGTCCTGACATTATCTGACCGATGATTGGAGATGGCCGGGAGCCTGCATCGGTTCAGATTCCCGAACCCTGTCTTTGAGGCGACGCCTCTTGGTGTTACCCCGCGGTGGCGGCAGTCATATGCCGACTTTGCATTATCTCCATGCATACATGATGTCTAGACTTGACCTGACCAGGTGGTTTGCCGCAGGAGATGTTCCAATCCTGCACTTGCTATTTGACAGAAGGGTGTGCTGAGCACATGTATCTCTACTTGCACGGTAGCCACTCGCTAGATTTGGCCTAAACGAGGCATTCGTCACGGGGATAAAAAGTCCCAATGCTGCACATATTGTAGGGTGATGCCCCAATCCGGACAAGTTGTCATGGGACACCCCGAGCATTATTGTTGGTATCAATGAGTGTGTTGTTCAAGTCGGCAACGGCCCTCGCTTCTGCTCCTTTCCCTCTTCCTCAATTAACAAGCAGCATTGTCAAGTTGTTGGTCTCGATATCTTGATCCTGGCATTACTGCCACGTTTTGTCATGGCACCAGTTTTTAGCCACGCAGATGTTCAACTTCACAACACCAAGGATGATCTCTATCTGATTATTCGCGGCAAGGTTTACAACGCTTCATCATTTGTGGACGACCATCCGTACGTCTTTCTTTGTTCTCATCCCCCTTCAAGCTGAGACTGACGTATACTCAACAGTGGTGGTTCAGATATCTTGCTCGAGGTCGCTGGGAAAGATGCTACAGAGGCCTACAATGATACCAGCCACTCTGATGAGGCCGATGAGATCTTGGAAGATCTTCAAGTAGGCATTCTGAGCTCTGACTCCAACTCAGCACCACAAGGGGTCAATCAGCCAGCCACTCCCCAAGAACCCGCAGCGCGAGTTACGACGAAGGTACTGCAACCAGATCACTTCCAAGAGTTCAAACTCCTGGAAAAGAACAAGGTCTCACACAATGTGGCCATGTAAGTTCGAACCTTGTCCTCCATATACTCACTCCCGGCTAACTGATCTTTTCCAGATATCGCTTCAATCTCCCCAGTCCCGAGTCAATACTAGGTCTACCAATCGGCCAACACATTTCCATCTCTGCCCAGATTCCACAGCCCGATGGTACCAGTAAGGAGGTTACGCGCTCTTATACGCCCATCTCTGGCGATGACCAGCCTGGTTGCTTCGACCTGCTCATCAAGTCCTACCCTCAGGGAAATATCTCCCGATATATAGATACGCTTGTTCCCGGTCAAGCCATTCGCGTGCGTGGACCCAAGGGGTGTTTTGTTTATACCCCTAACATGGTCCGTCATTTTGGTATGATCGCTGGTGGCACTGGAATTACACCCATGCTGCAGATTATCAACGCGATTGTCCGTGGTCGTGCGAGTGGCGATGTAACAGAGGTGGATCTTATCTTCGCCAACGTGAACTCTGAGGATATCTTGCTAAAGGAGAGACTGGACGCGTTGGCTAAAGTCGATGCTGGCATCCGCATCCACTATGTCTTGAACAACCCACCCGCTGGCTGGACTGGCGGTGTCGGATTTGTTGGAGCCGAGATGGTAACTGTGAGTATCTTTTTTCTTCTTCTAGTAAGTGCTACCTCTCTTGTGACTGACCAACATGTACAGAAATGGCTTCCCAAGCCTGGAAACGATATTAAGATCCTGCTTTGTGGACCGCCTCCTATGGTTAGTGCTATGAAGAAAATCACAGAGAGCTTGGGATACAACGCGGCTCGGCCTGCCAGCAAGTTGGAGGACCAAGTTTTTGCCTTCTGAGTCGAAATCCTTCGCCCAGTGTAAAATGCGGCTGGCTCAGTGATATCTTCGAACCTATGTTTTGTACTATTTAATTAGTATAGCAAATGATATGTAAAAGTTAGCTCCTTCTTTCCTGGATTGCATTGTATGTTAAGTTATCGGTGGTGTCTTTGAAGTCTAGGTTACACATTTCGTGCCAGGTTTGTTTCTGCTATCTCCGGGATACCCTCCAGACTCGACTATGCGCTCACTGTTTCATCCATCTAGTTTCTATGGATGAGAAGAGGGACCCCCCGTGGGAGTGTCTAGAGAACAAGTGCTGGGAGGCGGATCCCACTGGGGAATTTCTCGTCCTCGCACAGGCGTGAAGTTCACGCGGGATTCTCCCAACAGTGTACAAGGAAGCAAGGCTAGCAAGAAGAAAGCAAACCTTTTAGAAAGGCTACGCACCTCTTCAATTTATAAAAGACACGAGATCCTGTTTCTACTCTCAGTGAGGTGGCGTCGTCTCCCTCTACGCAAACTACACTCCCATCAATGAGTGAGATAGACTCATCGCTATGTCTGGCATCGCCAACACCTTCCAAGAGGCCAACAACGACAGTTACTTGGTCTTTCTCCCCAAGAAATGATCCATGTTGATCTTAGGTGGACGACAAACGCAAGCGATGGCGCCAAAGTCCGCCGCAGTGACTCTTACGCTCCGACCTGGAACTGGGCTTCGGTCATCGGGGGATACAAGAGACTGTCTATGTTACACGGAAAGTACAGCCTCCTCTCTGAACCCCATGTAACGTTCATCGAGGAACGGTTCATGACAGAGCCTCTGGGTGATGCCACGGGGCTCCCTCCGCTCCGGCGAGCTCGATATTGCGTGCATGCTGTATTATTACGGATAGACGACAGCGTCGAGCAATCTCGCGGTGGACACATACGAGGCAAGAACATTCAAGACCTTCCCTCGACGCAACGGGTCTGGTGCTAACGTTCTCAGAGTCGGGCAAGATGGAATGCGTGTGCCTGCCCCTGTGCGGAGCGTAACCAAGGAGATGGAGGGCGAACCAACGTGTATCTCATGAGTCAGGGCCAGATTTAAACGTATTGGGGTTTTCCAAGCGGAAAAAATTAGTAAATAGATCAACGGGTAGTCCGGTCAAGTCACGCGAATTACACTTGTATAGATGATGGCCCTATTCATGCTGCTAAGGAGCCACCCAAGTTTCGTGTTAGGATACCAAACTCGGAAATCGGCAATTCGCATTGATTCATCCAGGGCTGCATTGTCCATCTCGGCCCGGTGCTTCCGTCCTCAGCTATGAATATGACAGAAATACGATGCAAGTTCAACCTCAAACTAACATCCCACCAATGTGCCAAGCAGCCAAGACTCAGCTATCCCAATTCCTGATTTGCCCCCATTCCCAATATTGTGATCACCTGGGCCATCGCCGCCAGCTGAACATGGCGCTGAGCACACGCCCCAATGTCAGCCCACAACAGCGCCTCTGGGATGCTTTGGCCAACTAGAAATGCCAATCTAACACAAGTGGTCTGACCACATTCTAAAGCTCATATTTCATCTCTTTTCGATTCCCCCTTACTGACAATTTTCTCCATGTCATTCTTATCGTCATAATCATCGAGATGGACTATTTATCTTGGTTGTCGCCTGGCAACCTCTTATCAATCTTTCCCCAACTTCCACATTTTACTCTTCCTATTTTAGTGCTCATAGCATTTTGTTCCCCCCCTTTCCATGGTCGCGGCGTCTTTTTCGCGACTCTCATCGTCCTAAATGATTACGCGTGCAAAGTTTCTCCATGGCCGCCAAACGCCGGCGCAACACGCGCGATGCGCTATGGCATGGCCGGATCCTGGCTTCTTATGCTTCCTGCTGTCGAGAGGTTGCTTTTGCATGTGCCGGAGCGAGACTTTTGGTTGGTTGATCGGCAGGGTGAGGTGAATAACGGACGCCCGAAGGAGTGGACTTGGGACAAGGTCCGATGGGCTATGAAGCTGGTTACGTCCTCTCGAGGCGTCGGGTGGAATTTTGGCCATCGCAAGGTCAACGATGCGCGATCTGCCATGAAGGCGCAGAAACTCGACAAGAAAAGATTCGTATTAGCCAGGATGCCAAGGGCGATTCTGTCATATGTGGTTTTGGATGCTGTCATTCAAACGGCCAGGAGCACCACCATTCCACATTCCTGGTCATGGAAAATGGACAACCTCAAACAAATTGTCTTCGTTGAGCTGCTGATGGGTCTCTCGCTACTCACAACCATGACACTGCAGTATGAGGTCGCGGCGATGATGACTGTTGGCGTGGCTGGAGGCCAACCAGAGGTGAGTTCACTTGTGTCTATTTCCTCGTCTCATGCTAAATATACAAGGACTGGCCGCCATTGTTCGGAAACATCGCCGACTGTTACACAGTTGGTAATGTCTGGGGGAAGTACTGGCACGGTTATATCCGTCAGGTAAGTCCATCAATACGGCCCCAGCAGGAACTTCTCTCTGACATATTCAAGCCTGCTCTCGGCATCAGCCATGTCATCGTCAAGCACCTCTGTATTCCACCCAGGTCACCTCATGCCTACTTCATTCATCTCATCACAGCCTTTTCCATTAGCGGTTTCTTCCATTTCCTTAGCCTCTCCGTCATCTGCGAGGGCTATGTTGACCCAATGACCCTCGCTCTCAACATGGGTTTATTCTTCATGATTCAACCGTTCGGCACCATGGTCGAATACGCCGTTATTCAGCTATGTCAGGGCACAAGATGGTCCGAATATCTTATCACGCGAACGGACAGTGAAAGATCAGCATTTAATAGTGTGCCACAAATGCTTGTGCGTACGTTGGGATACCTCTGGGTTTTCTGTTGGTTTATTTGGACTGGTTGGTGGTTTGTCGAAGTCTACGCTGCGATTGGAGTTTTGGAATGGTCGATGCCGGTTTCACTTTGGGCCATCGGAGGCAAGGCAGTTTGAGAACCAGAGTCATGAGGAAGACCTCTAGGCTCATCTCCAAATTATACCTCTCTTATTGGGCATTGATTCTTTGTAGCCTATCGCTGTAACGTATCCAACCAACAAGAAGATCACTCTATAGGTTCCAGGGGATGCTCTTGGACCGGTTCTCGCCATGTCTCTTCTCAATCTCCTCAAGACTATAGCCCTTCGTCTCTCCCATAAACAAAAACACCATGATAGTGCAGAACATGCTGCAAAAGGCAAAGAGGTAATAAGCGCCAAACGTAGACTTGGAGATGAGCACAGGAGTGATGAGGGCAACCACGTAGTTGGCAAGCTGTTGACATGTTAGCAACGTGTATCAACACATGGATTCATATCACTTACCCAGTTTGAACTCTGTGCAAGACTCGATGCACTGCTCCTCGTCTTCCGCGGCATACTCTCCACTACCCATGTTCGAAACCCAATAGCCCAAGTGAAGCTAAACGAAATAGCAAACAGGTAAATGCAAACAATAACCACCCATCGTCCACTTCCCCATGTCGGATGAACCTGTCCCGCAGCATAAACAGATCCCATTATCAGCATCAGAGATGTAATCAAGACGCCACCAACAATGCCAGAGGTGCGTCGACCCCATTTATCCGCAAAAATCGTCGCAGGAATTGTAGCCACGAGAATCACAATGGCAGACACTCCAGATGCCAGGAACGATGCCTTTTCGCCACTCAGCCCGGCCTGCGTGAAGAGAATCGGGGCATAGTACAAGACACCGTCAATTCCAGAGAACTGCTGTATGCCCATTATGAAGCAAGCGAATGCAGTCCTTTTCCAGTACGGCGCAGAAAAGGCGGTTCTAAACTCCCTGAAAGTCTGGTGCAGACTCTCCCAGAGCGTCATTGTAACTTCTGACTCGCCAAAAGATTCTGCTTGCCCCAGAAGTTCTTTCTCTTCAACTTCATCGATGCCGAGTCGTCGACACACTGCTTGTGCTTCTTCCACTCTTCCTTTGGACAGCAGCCAACGCGGAGATGGGGGTACGATAAAGTAGATAATTGATAGAAAAAAACCGAGAAATGCAACGATAGCAGGGGGTAATCGCCACGTCAGCGACGTGTTGCCGAGCCGTGAAGTTCCGTAGCAGGTAAAGTAACCTGTCACAATCCCAGAAGTGATGAGAAACTGCGGGAGCGCCGTCATGATGCCCCTCACACTGGAAGGCGACATTTCGGAAACTTGCACGTAGACATTGCTAAGGAAGAGTCCCTCGCCGATTCCTTTGATAAGTCTTCCGAGGATGAAGACGCCGAGGTAGGGGGCACCACATTCGAGAGCTGCTCCGATGCCAAAGATGATAGATCCAATAGCGACTAGCTTCACATGGCCGAAACGGTGGGCGAGAGTGCCGGCAATCAATGCTGTCAAGGCTCCAGGGATGAGGATAGTCGAAACAATGACTCCGTGGACTGTTGCTGAAAAGTCACCAAAGGTTTCCTTGAACGAGGACATGGTCGTGATGGGACCGATACTCCCAGTATCCATTCTATCACGTCAGATTTTGAGAAACTTGCGAATCAAAGAGATAACATACCCAAAGAGAAAAGCAACACATGATGTCGCAACACCAGCAGTGGCATACAAAGGCACCTTCATGTTGAACAAGATTCAACCAAAAACCTGCACCAAAGCAACAATGTTTCTTCCACAACGACTACAAACAATCTCACTTGCAATCTCTTTAATCATGTGTGATGAAATATTTAATGTGGAAACACCCTCTTCGCTAGCGCTTCGTCTTTCCAATTCCGGACCCTTGATAAGGTCTGGATGGAGTATATGGAGCCTCCCAAAATGTTCCACACCTCCTTGCTGCATGATTAGGGCTCGGTGAGAGGCGAAAGTTTGCTTTTGTCTTGATACCACCCACTGAAAGTTTCTGATAAGGCACGTGGTTTTGATATGATATGTAGGCTGCCGTATTGGGAGTTTAAAATCGGGACTTGTTGATGGGACGGGGGTTGTATGCTTACGAATCGGCTGTCACCCGTCGTGTTCGGAAGTTAGACTGATATAGGCACGCAATTCTACTATTAGATTTGATACCAAACTAACTGCGCCGGCAGAGCCCGCCAGTACGATCTTATTCTAACGTCAAGGCAGCCTTCCTGCTCCACAACATTCCAAACTTGAGCTGTGCCTGGCCTTTGGTTCCAAGCTGCAAGATCTTATCCAATTCAAGGTTCGTGAGTTTAAAGATTTGGTTTAACCTGTCGAACCTCGTCGAGCCACTATTATACTGATACCGAGGTTTTGTTGGTGAGATTACGGAAGAGGGCAACCACTAACGTTGTCGGAGCCCGCTCAAGATATGACCACGCGCCAAGTTCGACAAGTATGTGTCTCAAAGAAAAGCCCAAACTAGGGCAAGACATGAAATTTATAGGACCGAGGGAACAGCCCAACTTACACTGACTGTGCCTATGAGCCTTGCCATGAGTACGTACGTGTATCAGGCGATGAGGTGTTTAGCAGGGGTTAGAGGACGCGAGCTAAAGGAGCAAGATAAAAAAGACAAAGTCAGCCGAAATCACCAGGTTGGAAGAAGAGCAGTGAGAGGAGGCTGATAATCATGAACAAGACAAGCAAAAAGAGAAAAGACGGTGCACCAAAAAGGAGACACCCAAAGGTGATGGGCTGGACGAACGGGGAATCGAACCCCGGACCTCTCGCAGATCGTCTTCAGAACCAGTTGGTTCAGAGATGCGAAGCGAGCATTATACCCCTAAACCATTCGCCCGATTGCTTACTAACTGTGCAGTATAAACAGAATTATGAGCATTCCATCATTCACAACTCAGCCACATCACGGCCCTTTGCATCCTCGCAAAAGAACAACCAACAACACATTTTTCCCTTTGACTTCGCGATCCTGCGGCTCTTGAGACCTCGCCCCCCTCCCGGCACGGTTGAGCCGCAATTCGCAGGCCTTGAAACCCAACAACCAATGGGGCGGTGGCGTAGTTGGGAGCGCGTCAGACTGAAGCTCAACTTCAATCATAATATCTGAAGGTCACCGGTTCGATCCCGGTTCACCCCATCTCATCAGCCTTCACAGGCTGTCTTTTTTGACCTTTTTGCCTGTGTTAAGCCCGCAAGCTCATAGTAGGGCATTCTTTTTTCTTAGGCTCTCTTCTTTGAGCATGTAGTGATCAGCTAGAGTTATTTTATCTAGATACGGGTTGCTTCTTTTTTTTTTCTATTCTTTACCTGCGAGAAAGTTATATTTGCTAATTGCTGGGCTAAGTGCAACGTACTATAATCTACTTGCAAAACGCAACCTTGTTTAGATAGCAATTAGATACTAACATAACGATGAAATCCGCATTTTTCTATAAATTCACCGGCCTCAGAATATCTCTACCATGTTCAACCAGGCTCAGATGCCGACAAATTGTCCTCTCCTCTAAAAGTGTAGGGTAAGTCAACCACATGTCGGGTCAGCGGCAATTGTGTTCTTCCGAACCATGCGCGTCCACACTTCTCAGAACCCAGGCAAGTCCCAAGCCTTCGGACTTCGGAACGTCCCTCTATGCGAAGTACGCGTTTATCGTCAAAATGGCTTGCAGGATGATATTACTGAGCGCGAAAATCCACGTAAGACTGCCGATGCGACGTAGCGACAGAGCACTGACTCTTAACGCATGCCCACCTTTTCAGCCCTGAACTGTTCACGTGATCACGTTCCATGGCCTCTGTGGCTCAATCCGTATCAATTGATAGGCTGGCTACACAGTTTCGAAGAAGGTTAAAAGGTGTCTAATTGCTGTCCACGTCATGACGCAACTGCCTGGTGAAGACACTCTCTAATTTTGGTGACGCGTCTGTCTAGAATTACGAATGCTGGCTACCTGCCCTTGAAGTGTTGCTTACCGGCGCCAACCGGTCTCATCGCCGTCTTGGCCCGGTGCCGAGTCTCCACTTCCGGTCCCGAGCCTGAATCGTCAGCCGCACAGAGGACGGGCTTGGCTTTAAGAACACGACCACGACCGCCTTTTCAAGATGACTGTGACTGAATTTTTATATTATTTCGATTTCAAGTATTTCCCAACTCACCATGTCTTTGCCTACGGCGCACTTTCTCGAAAACAAATCCGTTGTGGTGGCTGGGGCTGGCATGGCTGGTCTAGCCTTTGCCATCTCATTGAAGACAAGATGGGGCAACTCACAGCCACTTCGACTCACTGTCTTTGATCGCGACAGTCGAAACGGCGACCCAAACAGACAGGGTTATTCTTTATCTATCAACGGCGTGGACAAAGATGGCGGTCTTGTGGCGCTGCAAAAGATCGGTCTTCTCGACCATGTCATCGAGGCTGCCACTCCAGGAACAACGAGCATGTCTTTTAAGATGTGGGATAGTAATTGGTTTGAGCTCATTTCCATCTCCGCAAAGCCATATGGAGATCTCCCAGTCGGCGGATTACGGATTGCAAGGGCTGATCTACGCGAAATCCTCATCCAAGAAGCCGAGGCTCTGGGTATTGACATCAACTGGGAGTCACAATGTCTGAGTACCACTTCCTCACCCGAAGGCGGCATTGAAATCACTGTCTCGTCCAACGGTGGCTCAAGTACCGTACAGCACAAGTGCGACATTCTGGTTGCTGCCGATGGCGCTCACAGCAAGATCCGGGCCTCTGTCCGACCTGACGATGTGCTGCAATACGCTGGAGCAACGCAAATCGGCGGATTGGCTGTCTTTCCGGATGAAATCCCGAAGCCTTTGAGTGAGGCATGGGGGATTCTCATCTCAGGACATGGAAACAGCTGTTTCGCTGCACCCATCAAGGATAAATCTGTTGTCTGGGCATTGAGCAAGGCCGAAGAGATGCCAGCACAGCCTGCTGGTGGAGATGGTCGCGTCCTACTTGAGGAGGCGCGAAAGCTTGGCAAGGAGATAGGAGAGCCCTTTTCGAGTCTTTTGAAGGCCACGGATCCATCTACAGCCTTTGTCATTCCAGCAAAGGACAAGCAGCCGTTCAACCACCAAGGAGTCTTGCCGGGCGTTATTTTCATCGGGGACAGCAACCATGCCGTGAGCCCATTTGCTGGAAATGGTGCTAACACGGCAATGCAAGATGGTTGTGACTTGGCCGAGCTTCTCTTGTCTTCGGATTCATTGGAGAGTGCCGTAGCTGCATATGACAGCGTCTAGGTGCCCCGAGCCGAGAAGACGCTGAAGTCTTCACATTGGCGAATCAGCATTGCAAACTTGGAGGGGATCAAGTTCTCACTGTTTAGGCGGATGGTGATGGCAGGTGGTTTCTTCATGTGGCTGACTGGCAAATGGTTGTTGAGTCTGTGGTAGATCGGCCGATTCAAGTTGTATATGTACGAAATCTGTCTTGCAAATTCATTTACATCAAGTTTATATGTACAGAGAAGTTCAAACAAGCTTCAACGCTTATTCCGCCGTAGGAGCATAAGCAAACCACTCGTGAATCCCAACTCCACCAAACTGACCAGACCCTCCCGAGGCCTTGACCGTAAGTCTCAAGCTAGTGGTAGTGACGGTGTCGAAGCCGACCTCTGGGGGGTTGAAAGAGGGAGCGGTAGGGTAGCTACGCTTGGCGGCGACCTTGGCCCAGCTTCCACTTCCGGTAGCGTATTCAACGTACCAGGATGCTGGGGGTGGGACACCAACATTGGATCCGGCGGGTTGATCGGCGAAGAAGGATACGGCAACACCATTGAGCTTGACTGCCTTGTCCCAAGTGTATGTCAAGACGTTGGTCTCAGGGGATCGCTCTCCTGCGTAGGAGGACCAGTAGTCAGGAGGAAGGGGAGTCTCCTTGATACGACCATCATTGAGAGCAGCAATCCAGTACTGAATAGGAGTCTCGTTCTTGGAAGAAACTTTAGCCTTGGGGGCGATGTTACGGGTTGGCTTGGCTGCGGCAGCAGGTCGCTTGGTCTGCTTGACCTTGACAGGCAAAGGTGGTGATTTGGTATCATCCCACTCGAGGGAGTCGAAAGCAACGCTTCGTCGAAAGTGGCCTCCGTTCGTGGCATCCGCGGTGTGGTAAACCATGAACCATTTGCCTCCGAGTTCGTAGATACCGGGGTGGGATGTAGTCGAAGAGACGATGCCTAGGACCACACCACCGAACTTCCAGGGACCAAGTGGGCTGGAGGAAGTGCCGTACGCGATACAGGCGTGGTAAGAAGTAGGTGTGCAGGGAGAGTTTGGACCAGCGTTGTTGGCGGCGTAGAAGAGGTAGTAAGTATTCTTTCGCTTCGACAGCCAAGGAGCCTCAAAGTAGCCATCTAAGTTGGTGACGCGAACCTCGCTACCCTTGACGGTAACCATGTCGGAGGCCAACTCATATCCTCGAAGTTGGTTAAATGAACCCCAGTAGATGTAGACCTTTCCATCGTCATCGACCAAAACAGTTGGGTCAATGTTATGAATGTCATTCTTGGTCGGGACATTCTGGGAAATGATGGGACCAGAAGGATGAGCGTCCTTGTAAGGACCCACGGGGTCATCTGCAACACCGACTCCGATCGAGAAAGGGTCCGAAGCTCCGTTCTGCTGACGGATGGAGACGTAGATGTAGAACTTGCCATTCTTTCCTTGGACGATCTGACTGGCGTATGCTCCTCCTGGCTGAGCCCAAGAGAAGATATCTTGTGGCTCTGCGATATCCTTGTGAAGAGTCCACGAGCCACCAGATGGCTTGGGGTTCTTGGCTTCAAAGAGTTGCCACTGGTTCATGACAAAGTCGTTTGTTCGCTCGTCGGCCTCATCCCTGCCCGAAAGGATGTAGACGGTATCGTTGACAACCAACGGTGCCGGATCAGCCGAGTAGAGAGAGCCATCGCCGAGAATGGGATTTCCGGGAGAGTTAAAAGTGATTGATTCTTTAGCCTGTGCTGCTCCTAGTGTTGGCAGCAAAGCGGCTGCAAGGCTGAAAGGCAGAGTCTGACGCATGTTTTCGTTTTCACTTGCTCTGCAAGTCAAGTTTCTCGAAGACCGGCTTAAAGACCGACTCCGTAACGACGTCTTCTACCAGATTATTAAATACCGAGCCCAATTGTTCTGAAACAGTGGAGTTTAAACTATACGAGAAAGTTTTGTTTGGACTTTATTACCCGACAATCTTTCCATTTCCACCAATACGAGAAACGCCATGGCCAAGGATGTACAGCGCAACCCTGTGTACCTGAAGCCGAAACGGGTAATCCCTTTAAAAACGCTCCAATGGGCTATAAGCCCCTCACGTTTCAATGAGGAAAAAGATCATCAGAGTTTGATAAAGGAGCGGAGCTCAACACCTGACCTGTCTATGAATACGGCAGGTCGGGTTCCTCTGCGAGTCGGAGGGAGGAACCCGACCTTCGGAGGGATACTCCGCGTTTTCCTGATCTAGCTTTGCACAGATCCTTTCGAGTGTGTTGGATATATGCGTGCCAATGGCGGTTGATTGATCAACGCGCATATGGGTTCATGATGGTTGCTTCTCGTATCTGAGTGATATACATGAGAATACATTGATCCTTGCGAGAGTTGGGGAACTTTTGTAAACTCAATTATAGGCCTTATAAAAGATGCCTCACTTTCTGTAGTAACATTAGCTTGCAGACAAGTGAACAAAACCAGCCATGAGATCCCTCCTACAGATCACCGCGCTGCTTGCCTCCTTTGGAGGTACAGTGCTTGCGCAGACTGACAACCTCGGTCTTGGGAATGGTTTTATCGATGTTGATATTGGCAACTTTAAGGCTCGCATTGCGCGAGATGCCCAAGTTTTAACCTCGCTTTCACCGGCGGGTGATTCTTTTGACTTTTTGCCTTCTGACCTTCTTGAGAATCGTGCGAGGAATGGGCAGTATCATTGGGGTGATATTACCTTTCGTTACCGCAAGGAGAAGGATACAGAATGGATCGACGGTGACTCTTCGCAGAAGCGTCAGGCTGTCAAGAAGACTACAGCTGGAAAAGGTGTTCTTGCCGCTTCGGATATGAGTCCTACTCTTCCTACCGGCCCGTTGAGCATTGTCCGAGAATGGCTCGATGTATCTGGAGATTTGGGTCTTCAGTTTACCATCAAGAACACGGGCACAGACTCCATTGAGATTGGAAGTCTTGGATTCCCTGCCGAGTTCAACAGCATCTTCAGCAACAGAAAGGCCACAGAGATGCAAGCTCACTGCTCCCTTTCTGACCCATACATCGGTATGGACGCAGGCCAAATCCGCGTCGCCCCTGTCAAGGGAACTGGAAAGGGTCTTGTGGTCACGCCCTTGACTGGCACATCGTCACCTCTGGAGGCATACCGAAACTTGGTCGAGGCCAACATCGAGCCTACATACTACGGCAGTCAGACTTTTGAGGGCTTTTACGAATGGCAGGTTCTTACCAAGGCTTGGGCAGAGACAAAGTGGAAGTCTCAAGAACCTTGGAACCCTCCTTCATCTAAGGTTTTGAAGGCTGGTCAGTCACTCAAGGTCGGTGTCCGATTCACTGTTTCGGACTCTATCCGTGACTTTGACAAGGCTGTTCGGAAGACAGGAACCCCTGTTGCTGTTGGTGTTCCTGGATTCATCATTGCTCAGGATCTGCCAGCTCAGCTTGTGCTTCAGAGCGATAGCACTGTGTCATCTGTCACTGTCTCACCTAATGGTGCCCTTCAAGTTAAAGAGGACAGCAAGGGTCGATACACTCTTACCCCGGCTTCTTCAACTTGGGGTCGCGTGAGAGTGACAATCAAATACAAGGACGGAAAGACTCAGACAGTCCACTACTTTGTCACAAAGCCCACATCCCAGGCACTGAGTGATCTCGGAAGCTTCCTCACTACCAAGGCTTGGTTCAATGACTCTTCCGACCCTTTTAAGCGATCTCCCTCTGTCATGACTTATGACTATGAGAAGGGTGCTATCGTCGACCAGGATGCTAGAGCTTGGGTTGCTGGACTCAGTGATGAGGGAGGTACTGGTGCCTATGTCGCGGCCTTGATGAAGCAGGTCGTTCAACCAAACGCTGAGGAAATCGCCAAGCTGGATGACTTTGTGCAGACCGTCATCTGGGGTGGAATTCAAAACAAGGACTATGGTGTCAAGAAGTCTCTCTTCTTCTATGAGCCATCCTCAGTTGCTGGATTCAGCTACAGTAAGGACATTGACTGGACATCATGGACATCCTGGAACAAGCAATCTTCCTCCGCCGTTGACCGAGCATACAACTACGTACACGTCACCGCAGCTTACTGGTCTCTGTACCGCGTTGCCCGAGCTTACCCAGATCTCGTTTCCGAGAACTGGGACTGGTACTTGACACAGGCTCAGAAGACCGTTATCCGCATGACTAAGAGCGATGTTTGGTACGGAGACGTCGGTTTGATGGGTGAGACAGTCTTTGGCGAAGTTCTGGTTGACCTGAAGCGCGAAGGCAAGGATGCACTTGCAAAGGCGTTGGAAGATGCCATGCATACACGAGCTAAGCTATGGGACTCGCAGGAGATTCCGTATGGTAGTGAGATGGCTTGGGATTCTACTGGCCAGGAGGGAGTTTACTACTGGACAAGGTATGTGATTGATGATTCTATGGTTGAGAGGTTGATGCTGACTTGTTAGACACTTTGGCATGACGGATTCCGAGCACAAGACTATCAACAGTGTTTTGGGATATATGCCTAGCGTACCTCACTGGGGATGGAACGGCAACGCTCGACGATACTGGGACTTTATGTAAGTCATCAAACCCGATCTACTTTCTATAATATGCTAACATCATCACAGCTATGGAGGCAAGCTCAGGAGAATCGAGCGTCAGATCCACCACTACGGCTCCGGCCTCAACTCCCAAGTCCTCCTCTCCGCATTCCGCGACGACCCAACTGACACTTACCTCCTCCGCGTCGGATACGCTGGCTCAAGCGCTCCGATTTCAAACATCAACCAGGATGGTTTCCCAAGTGCTGCCTTCCACTCGTGGCCTGATACGCTCAAGTGGGACGGCATCACTGGTGACTACGGCGGTGGATTCATAGGTACTGCTTTGAACTCGGGAACCTATGTCGTTGATGATAAGGATCTTGGTGTTGTTGCTTTTGGAGGCATTCTCTCCAAGAGTGGTGATAACGTCACAGTCAAGCCGAAAGATGCTGTTCGTCAGCGAATCTTCATCGGACCTTTGAAGGTCTTGATCACCGTCGATGTTGGATCCATTGATGAGTTCACTTACAATGCTGCCAAGGGTACTGTTGAGGTGACCTTGTCTCAGACGAAGGGAGCACCCAAGGCTTCCAAAGCTGCTGTCTGGGTTGAGTCGACAGGAAGCGACAAGTGGCAGGTCAAGGCTACGGGAGCTAGTACAGGCCGTGGAGGACAAATTGTTCCTCTGGGTTCTGGGTCTGTTAGTGTTTCGTTCAGCAAGGCTTGGATGAGAAGTCATTTCTGAACAAAGTTGAAGGGCGACGGAACCGAGAGGAGTTTAGAAGTTTCAGTGTATATAGTTACCCCAAACCGTTTTGATACATAGATATGTAGTCGTCTTGAAGAGATGTGAACATATGATGAACGTATTCGCGAGAAGATGCCTCATTGAGTGAAGTGTAAATTAGGAAGTTAGATTGCATGATAGTAAACTGAGCTATTTTCCTGTGTATTAAGATAGCTCATGCGTTCCCTTAGTCTCCGTCGTGGTACTAATCTCCTCGTGACGAACAACGCTGACGGTCTTTGAATCAGCTTCACTGTAAACGTTTCCTGCACTGCCCTCAATCTCGACAAACTTCCTTAGCGGTGTGCCGAGCTCTACAGCGCTCTCCTTGGTATTGTCCTGGTTGATGGCCTTTGAATCGGCCTCAGAGTACACATTCCCTGGGGTGCCTTCAACTTCAGTCAGGGTAGAAGTTTGATGTGTGATTGTCTTGGGTTCTTCCCTGGTCCACTCAAGGACCTGAGAATCCGCTTCCACAAAGATGGTTCCCTGGCTGCCTTCAATCTCAGGGAGACTCAATTGAGTAATTTTCGTGGTCGACTCGTTCTCAGCTTGCGTTGTGACTGGGCTGATGACGGTTGAGTCAGCCTCTAGAAAGAGCTTGCCGGCACTTCCTTCAATCTCGGCCAAGTCCAGTTGCTGTTGCATAGAAAGAGAGGTGTCCCCGAGAGTAGCTGGTGCCTGTTGGTGAGAGTGCTGGTTCTCGATGCGGGTAGGGTTAATTGGCTGCGAGTCTGCCTCGGTGTATCTGTTACCAGCGCTTCCCTCAACCTCCACCACACTCGACTCTGACGTCTTTTGTGTTGCAGGCTTCTCTTGGTTGGTGGAATGAGAGACGACTTCGGTGTAAAAACTAGTAGTTGCTGTGTCACCGGTAGTAGAGGTATGGTGATGTGTCTGATGCGTCGTCGACTCAGTTACATCTTCAGAGCTGCTCGAGACGTACTCCTGGGCTTGGTTTCCGGGGCGTGGCTTTGCAATCGGCTGCGAATCGACTTCGGTGTAAACGTTGCCTGGACTCCCTTCAGCTTCAACGAAGCCTTGTTGTCCGACTCCAGAAGTTGGCTTCTCAGATGAAGATGAAGTATAGGTTGTCGTCGTCGTCACAGTTGTCGATTGAGGAATGCTGACGGTATGCGAGTGAGATTCCGTAGACACAATACCCGGGGATTCAACGGTCTCTGTCAGGTTGCTCTGATGTCCAGTGTGATGGCATGTTGAGGTAAAAGTGTTGTCACCAAGCAGCTGGAAAGAGGTAGCATGCGGCTTGCTAATAGCATGCGAGTCGGCCTCCGTAAAAACGGTTCCTGCACTGCCCTCAGCCTCAGCAAAGCTTGAGTTGATCTTAGTCGTCGGCTGAGAGCTTGCAGCATGTGCACTGCCGGCATACACATCCCATAGGCTTCCCCCAGAGGCTTGAATGTCCGGCAAGTTGAGACCTGGCTTGGTCTCAGAAGACAGCTCGGTGCTGGAAGTATGGTGCGTCGTAGTACCGTGGGGGTGATTGATAGCTTGCGAGACACTCTCGGTAAAGGTTGTTCCAGTGTTTCCGGTCCCCGTGAAGCTTTGAATGCCTGACAAGTTGATGTTAGGCTGGCTGGCTGTTGGCTCTGTCTCTGAGGTATGGGTATGTTCGTCAAGCTGATTGAGCGTTGTATCGTGGGGAAGGCTGGTCATATGTCCGTGGCTGTTGACTGGGCTCGCATAAGCGCTATGGAATGCCGAATGATTGATGCTTGACTGGTTAATGCTTGGAGACGAAGTTGTAGAAGATAGTCCACTAGAGACGTGCGATGCCATTGTTGAATGATTGTTGATGACGGGTTGCGAATCAGCTTCGGTGTAGACATTTCCTGGGCTACCTGCAATCTCAGCCAGGTTGGGCGAGGCACCTGGACTTATGACAGGCTTGATGGTTGGCTTTTCCCGTTGGTACGAGAACTGAGAGACCTCTTCAGCTTGTCGCCATGCGTTGAACCGGGCCTTGCTGATGGCTTGCGAATCGGCCTCGGAGTAGACGTTTCCTCGGGATCCCTCGATCTCTGCGAAATGCTGTTGTTCCTTCTGAGGGGTCGTGGAGTGGTATGTCTCAGTCTTCTTTCCCTCTGCGGCAATATGAGCTTCCTCATCGGCTTCCTGTCGGACATTGTAGCGTGCCTTGCTGATAGCCGTAGAGTCGGCCTCTGTGTAGACATTACCAGCAGTACCCTCAACTTCGGCCACACCCGACCCAGGTTGTTTGTACTCAGCCGCCTTTTCCTTGCTAATATCACTACTGTTGGATGCACTCGAACTAGCTCCGCCTTCAACAACGACAGTTCCCTCGGACGAAGCGGCGGGCTTCTTTCCGCGACGTCTAAAGAAGCAGAAGCCTCCGACAGCCAAGATGGCAATCACGGCGATACCTCCAACGACTCCTCCAACGATAGCGCCAATAGGAGCTCCTCCCTTGTCATCGCTCGAGCTCGAGGTTGTTTCTGCTGTAGAGCTTCCCGTTCGAGTCGCGTCGGCAGCTCCAGCAGCGGCAGTTCCACTCTCGCTATCACTGTTGGTGTCGCTGTTGGTATCGCTACTGGAGTCGCTGTCGCTGTCGCCGTCGGGGATCGGGGCTGCGAGGGTGGTAATGACGGCACCGCTCTTGCAACAATCGCTTCCGTCGGCCGGAGGGCAGCAGTATTTGTTCTTGCCACATTCTTGGAGAGCGTACCAGGTGCCGGTATCGGCTACAGACAAGCAATGTTAGAGCTAATCGTGCTAAATGAAAAACATCACTTACTGTCCATGCAAATCTCGGGACAATTGGACCAGTCTTTGTTCTGGCAAGCCGCACGGTAGTCGAATCGATCTGGCTGATTGCAAAGTCCATTTGCCAAGCACTTGTCGCCTTCGCCAAAGTAACAGCAAGTCGAATAAGTCGTCGTTGAGTTACCACAAGGCTCATACTTGTAATCTTTGGCTGCGTTGCTGCCATCGGGGTAGTAACATGTCGCCGACGCCGAAGCGGCGAGCGACGCAACCAGCAGCCACTTGTTCATGGCTTCAATCTTGCTGGGCGCTTACTCGAGATGTCGACTCCAATCCGAGGGGGAAGGTCGTGGAGAGGGATTCCCTCGAGGTCGTTGTTTTTTCGACTGAAAGACCCAATTTCCCAAAGGAATGGAAGAAAGGGGCAACCAGCTCCCACCACCTCTTTAAGGAATTCAGCCCTTTTGAGCTGAACACGAGTGGCTTGCCGCTGGCGTTGAGGCGCATCAACAACAGCTCCCCCAAGTGGAGGACCCTTACAGAGCCAGCTGAGGACGTGCATCGATCTAGACTCGGTCTCTGGCTTCTGATTCGACGACGTAGCGAAGCCCTTCAGGAACGACTGGTCGGGTCTAGGCTACATGGGGAAAAGGGCGTTGGGATGTGGCGGGAACTAGTAGGCCTGGACTTGCAATAGTTTCAATTGTTTCTTTTCGCTTGGTCAGCCCTGTGACCTGTAATCAGAGATTTGAGATTTTCCACCGACTTTTTAGAAGCATGTGACTTTTTTAGAATGTGAATCTGAAGCTGGTGGGAGTTGAAAACAGCTATTCTGGTTAGATCCTTAGCAGGTGATTGCACGACTCACGACCCGATCCAAATGTGAGACCAAGTGCAGGTGGAGTAAGGACACAATAAAACTCCCAGTCCCCCAAGAAGAATGAAGACTAACTATCGAGACATTAAGATGCACACAGTTGCCCTGAGTATTCACTCCTCTACCTTGTCACATGCCTTTAAACCAACGTGGCTTGCATCTCTTGCTCCCTGTATGCACGGTTGATGCCTGCCCTTTGTAAGTGTTGAAACAATCATGTTTGAGAGACTCTTGGCTGGCCAATTATAAGCTCTTATCATGGACATCTCTAGCCATCTCGATGGTGGCTTGAAATATCGATGCTGAACTCGAAAACAAGCAGGATCGTCATGCAGGTCTTAAATAGAAACTGCTGAAATTCCTAGTTGCCTATGCTGGACAGTATCAATCATTCCCTGGTCGATGCATTATTCTGCAACGTTTTGTGGTGTGGCTCAGGGTGAGCAGCTGCAGGAGTAACATAGGCCTGCAGCTAAATATCCAAGTTAGTAACCTCACGAGTTTCCGACCTTCTATGGGCATGCCTACAACGGGCGAGGACTCCAGAAAGGCCAAAAAAAGAGTGTCTCACATAAAATAGCCAGCCTCATTATTATATCCCTTGCGTATCTTGATTAATCCTTGTGAGACATCATAGGTGACAAGGTTCGTCCCGCTTCCCCGCCATAAACTCGTGGATGACCACCTACCCGATAGCCCGACAGATGGACTGCGGGCATCCCTTTAAAGTTGATAGAAGCTACATGATTGGCTATTTTGTATTTTATCTATTTAAGCTTAATGCGAGTAGTGTGCCAACATGTACTAATGCTGCTGCGGTCGACTGGCAGTCTGGTGACAAAAAGAAAGCGACCCAGTCAACAAAATCGACAGGTCACGGAGGATGTCCGTCCTATTATTTCAGTCCTCACATCGAGGTGGAATATTATTTCAGGGCGTCTTTCTTCCCCCTAAAGAAAGGCTATCGTGATACCAGTCTCTGCAAAATACACACGCTGACAGATAGACATGAGAACGCCTTTCAGTGCTGCTGCAATCAGGATGTTCTCATTAACGAAAGACCACAACCCTTTTGTCACGACGGAAAAGTAAAACACGTGCATATACGGGCCGAACTCCGAATGAGAGATGAGATAACTAGCAAGTGACATCTCATATCAACAACCCACTTCCCGTCACGACATGAACTCACAATAAGCTCAAACGTGACAGAACTAATCCTTCAATGTCACCCAAAAAACATGGAATGGTTGTATTTCAAGCTCAATTTCGGTAGCAAGCAGCGCCAATCTTTTCAATTTAGCCTCCAGTCGGTTGTCCTACCGGACCAACGACCTTTCATCCGACGCGACTACATCTACCGTCGATCTCGGCAACCTTCCGTAATCCTAGTCATTCTGTACCCGGTCATCACCTTGTTGAGTGCCATTGGCTAGGATAAGGAAACAAGGTTCGGCTATATCTCAAGAGGTTGGTGGAGGGATCGGCAAAGCAAGTCGCCTCGGAAAAGTGTCAACAGTCACTTTTCCGACCCGGAGTGTCACCCTACTCATCTCAAGATTGGTGGAACCGAAGCCCTCGCCCTTGTCCTTGCTTCGTTAGCGTTGTAATCCTCTTCCCCAGACTGGCTTTCCCCGCATCCCCGCAAAGCAAACGGGGGCATTGAGATGAAGCCGTTCGGGTCAGATGCCAGGTTTAGAAACGCCCCAACCAAGGATTCCCTGGTTGTGATTTCTTTGGTATAAAGTGTTGGGGGAACCTTCTTTTGATTGAGGAATACATCAGACCTTTCTCTCCACCCGTATCAAACCCCCAAAGGACTCTGTCTCCCCCCATTGTCCACATCCTTCTCAGCTTATCATGGCGCACGACGGCAAGAACAACATCTCGCATGTCGAGACGCGAGATGAAGAAGATCAGATTCAAAAGACAGATCAGAATGTCAAGGTCGACGCGTTTGGCGCCAGCGCAAAGACGGATCCCAAGGAGATTGCTCTCGTCAAGAAGCTGGACTGGTACATGATGGTAAGTGAATCGCGTCCTCGACTCAATTGAAGCTTATCTAACTTTTCACTCTTAGCCCATTCTTTGGCTCATGTACTTTTTCAACTTCCTCGATCGAAATGCCATGATTAACGGACGATTGAACGGCCTCGAAGATGATTTGGGTCTCAAGGGAACTCAATACAACACCTGCGTGTCGATTCTCTTCGTCGGCTACCTCTGCGGGCAGATCCCTTCCAACATGATTCTCAACCGTGTGCGACCCTCGTGGTACATGGCTGGTTTCTGCATGGCTTGGTCCGTTCTGTCTCTCCTGACGTACAAGGCGAACAGTTACGAGAGCATGCTGGTGTGCCGATTCCTGCTCGGAATCACAGAAGCGCCATTCTATCCGGGTGCTCTGTATATGATCTCCATGTTCTACAACCGTAAGGAGATTGCGACTCGCATGTCTATTTTCTATACGGGAAACATGATGGCGAGCTCCTTCTCTGGTCTGATTGCGGCTCCCATCTTTGCGAAGCTTGACAAGGTCAATGGTCTGGCTGGTTGGCAATGGTATGACAATACTTATCTCGAGCTTTGAACTTGACTAACGTTGAGAATTAGGCTCTTCATCATCCAGGGTGCCTTCTCCATCGCCGTCGCCATCCTCGGATTCTTCACCCTCCCCGACAGCCCCCTCAAGACACGATGGCTTACCCCCGAGGAACGCCAACTTGCTCATGAGCGTATCTGCCGTGATACTACCGGTCGTCGCGAGGGTACCTCTGTCTGGACTGGTCTCCGTGAGGCTGCTTCTGACTGGCGCACTTGGGTCTTCTGCCTTATGGACAACCTCCATCTTTCGGTAAGCGATGCTTCAATGAGAAACTATGCAAACAGCATTCTGACCCGTGTGATAGGCCAACGGATTCAAGAACTTCCTTCCTACCGTCATCGAGACTCTTGGATACAACACCACAATCACCCTGGTCCTGACTTGCCCTCCCTACCTCTTCTCTGGCTTCGTCTCCATCGCCGTCTCCTGGTCATCAGGCCGCTTCAACGAACGTACCTGGCACGTAACACTCAGCAAGGCCGTTGCCATTGTTGGCTTTGCCATGTGCTGCGCAACCCTCAACGTCCCCGTCCGCTTCGTGGGAATCATGCTCTTCGTCGGAGCCACATACGGTGTCAACAACATCATTCTCGGCTGGACAGCCTCTGTCGTCGGTCAGACTGACGAGAAGAAGGCTGTTGCGATCGCCATGTGCAACACCTTCGGAAACCTTGCTAGTGTCTACACTCCTTACCTGTGGCCCAAGTCTGCTGCTCCTCGTTACCTCCAGCCAATGGTGGCTTGCATTGCTTTCTCAGCCGGTGTGTGCATCTGCGCGTGGGTCTTGAGGATTGCTCTGCAGAGACAGAACAAGAAGACTAGGGAGCAGAACCCTGAGGAGACCAACTTTTACGTCTACTAAGGAGAGATACCAGTTGGTACATGAAACGTCTTAAGCGATGGTTATGTGAGGGTGAGAGGAGGATACGGGGTGTCAGTGAGGGATCAGATACCATTATGATCAGATATAGCAAAGCGTTACCTCAATTCATTATATCATGTCAATTGAGTCGTGTTTCACAGTTTGGGGTGGTATTGGCAACTTACAACACGGAGTGGTACCATCATTGACTTGTCTATTTTCGAATTTTCTTTTATGTGTATAGCCGTCCCCTGATTGCGTCACCAACATCATGTTCCCTTGTACCGAAACTCAAGTGGCCTATCGTATCCTTAACCCTGATGCCCTGTTTGCTTCTAAACGCCTGCGCCCTCGCTTCACCCTAACGGATGTGGCTCTGTGAGACTCCTAGAAGGTATTTCTCCGTATCTCGAACACTGGCCTTTGACATGCAAGACTTGATATCGGTATTGAATGCATCCTAAGGCTACAGGGACGCACTTAAAGGCGCTATTAGGTGCTCCCTCTCGAACGTTGTTGATCCACTGAACCTTTGAGAGGCTTCTAGGTCGGAAACATAATCGTGGATTGTCTCCGGGGACGTTGACTTGTCAGGAATTTCCAGCTCTGAGATTGGTCTATCAGATGGACTTGTAGTGAGATCTTCAGGTACAGAAACGTGGCAAGCCGTGGACATGACCAAAGAGCTGTTGCCGGTAGGTGGCATGTGACTCTTGATGGTCGGCCATATAAGGATCAAGGGTAGAGCCGTCATGATGGAAACGGCGACCAGTACCGCGAGCAACGCTGGAGACCATCCAATCCCAACGAAAGAGTCATCGCTAAGTCCGGTCCGTAGTGGCGAGTTATCGTCAATTGTTGGAGGTTCAAAGTATCCTGGGTAGGTGAGAATCATGAATGACCGATGGATAAGAAAGGAAAACATACCGCCTTCGAAAACAAAAACATATAGAGATCTTGACACCAGCCAATGCAGAGAAATGCTAGCCAAGATCAATGGAACACTGTATCAATACGGTAATTGCAGTCTGTAGGTCGACCTTTGAAGCCCTCGTGGCTCAGTCACCCGTAATGGGCAGTAGCCTGTCCCGTATGAACTCCATTCCTTCTCCGCACATAACTGTGTAAAACGAGTTATAGTCAAAGTAAAATGTCGAAAGAAGGAGCTGCGGTAGGTTGCCTTTCATGACGGCCGGGATAAACTCACTAGCAGTCGCCCCAGAGACGTCAAGGACCCCGTTTGTCGCGTTCTGAGTGAGAGTCTGTTTGCCGAGTGGGTTTTCAGACTACGAGAGGAAGAACATGGCGAAGAGAAACATAAAGTTGGCGATGAGAAGAGAGTAAGTCCTTAGCCAGACCATGCCCTCGATTGACCTTGACCATCTCCGGCGATCTGGCTTCCAGTACATGGGGGCACCTACATACAGGTAGCTCCTGTTATGGAGAACACCTTTAACTTCCTTATCTAATAGGCATCTTCCTGTTGTGAACTTATCGGGGGATCGGATGAATGATGCAATGGCATCTCCTGGGACCACAAAGGGATCTTCTTTGGGTAGGTAGCGCAGCACCATGACACAGAGGCCTGATTTCAGGGAAACAGATATGACAGCGATCAGGAAAAGGTCATTTGATACGCAAACTTTGCAGGTCGGCGAGAATTCCTGCACCAGACAGTACTCCAAGTCAAGGGTTACGGAATCTGAATTAACATCTGGCCAATATTGGGTTATGTCTCCAAGGTCGAGAAACTGGAAGCTGTACGAGGATGGGATCGACGCGAGGGCCTTTGGCTCCATTCGTAATAGGTCGCGATCATCTACTTGCTGCAGATCGAAGTCATCCATTTGGTGCAGCTCAAGGACGTCCATTTGCTTGCCAAAAGCCCTGGTGCAGCTCTGAACACACGAAGAGCGGTTTCGATAAGTTTCGGCCAGCGATCGCGTGTTGCAACTGGCAGTGAACCAAAGAGAGTTGATCTCATCAACAGTAAAGTTTTTTTTGTATCATTGAACTTGAGATATGCCGGACGGTCTGGCTAGTTGGAAGATGTCGCTCTGTTTCCAGCCTAGAGTAGAGTTACCTGATGTCATGATAGGCGTGTCTTTTGACTTTACAATCATGACGAGGTCACGATAGTTGACACGTCCGTTGCAATACTAATATTGAGACAGACAATCGGGGGCTTCTAGCCTTTTCCAATCTCGCGCATTGCTTGCTGTGAAGTCGATTCGCCTGGAAACATTACTATCTGGGTCGAAGTAGTCTGAAAGAGACAAGCTCTGCCCATATTCTTTGACTCCGACCAAGGATTCGTCTCGACCTGTAGGTGGCCACACGGCAATCCCCGGGGGGCAATACTGGAACCCCTCTGAAGCAATTATCAAGCTCCAGTCGAAGCCCATGTATTCGGTTGGGAAAATGGCACTGTTGAGGAAGAGATGAAGAGGAAAAGACGTGATGAAGAAGAGTAGCCAGCACACCCATCTGAACCTGGGAGCTCGGTACAGATTTCTCATGGATGGCACTCCAATCTCTAAAGATACATTGTCGCTGTGTGCTTTGTCCACCTCGCTCCGCGTAGGTGACGTGAGAACCCGCATAAAGAAGTTGGACGAGGCTGGGATGGCTGTGGAGTAGGCGTTGAGAAAGAGATGAAAGCATGTGTTGATTGATCTGCTCTTTGCGCAGGTACCTTGGAATATGATGTAGTTGATGCAAGCCTAGGCCCCCTCGAATATTGTACATAGAAGTAGAATTATGCCAAACAGGGTGAATGTGAAAACAACAACGGTATTGATGAGGGCTGTGCACCACTAAGGCCTTTCCTGCCATCGCGTATTGGAGGAGCCTTCTGCGCTTTTCAATCACTTCCATACTGCTTGCATGTACTTGTATGAGCTCCATATCACATAAAAATGCGACCTTTTTAACAAAAGTTGTGATCTAATTTATTCTAACTTCAATATCTCTCTATCCTTATCCTATATAAGAATTATCACCGCAGCTAAAACATCCTCTAATATCAGAGGAAGTAGCAAAAATATTTAAAAGTTCAGTAACAGAAGACCAAGTTCCACCACTGTTCAAAAATAAAGCGAAAACAATAAAGCCAATGTTAGCAGTAAACAGCATGATACTCCTCCAGTTCTCAAAGTAGCGTCCCTTGTAGAGGTGCAGCCAGAGGAAAGCGCTAATACCATATGTAAACCAAGCGTAAGTGGTAGCCGAACTAACGGCAACAATAGAGTCGAAAACAGGAATAGTGTTGGAGAGAACAAAGACAATAACCCAGAAGGCAGCATTACTGCCTATCCAGATACCCCATGACTTGGTGGTATTTGCAGTGACTTCCTTGAGAGCATTGATCTGACGCATAATAGTGATGTAGACATACTTGGTACCGATATGGCCGCAAGCAAGACCGTCAGTTAAGATAGCGGGGAGGACGAGTCCGTAGGCTGCCTTGGCAGCAATGATAGGGGCAGAGCTGAGAGCAGGGGAGGCGGTGAACTCGGCAGCGAGGCAGTAGACAGCGATGGCGATGAATGCATAGAAAACAACGGATGTAACCATCAACCATCGAAGAGAGTAAATAAAGTCCTTCTCAGGGTTCTTCATCTCAGCCATATAGGTAACAAAGGCGTAGTTACCAGCCAAGGCAAAGAGGATCTTGAGAACGCAGTTGAGGACCTGGCGGACAGTAGGAGTTCCGAAAAGCTCAATCTCGGGTTTCCAGCCTTCTGGGGCTCCGGGAGGGTTGTTTATACCGAGGCCGATCATAGTAGCAAGAGCCGCGGCAAGGATGCTAAGGATACAAGGGAGGCCAGACTGAGCCAAGAACTTAGCAGTCCGGGGAATGCAGAGCATAAAGCAAAGAATGCAGGCAATAGCGATATAGCCAACTGTACAGACAGCATGCTCGCTAATGGCATTCAAAGCAATGGAGATAGTAACAACTGCAGAGGAAGCAGTCATCATAAGTTGTAGTAAGAGGCCAATGCCAGTAATGATCTCTGCTGGGCGGCCTCCCACGATCTTCATCATTTCAGCGATATTGGTGACTTTAGGATGGGCCAAGTAGTACCAGACAATCTCAACACCACTGAAGTAAGTGATGAGGGCTCCGCCGATGAGAGTGATAAGACCGGGAATAAGACCAAGAGTCTTGAAGACTGAAGGGAGGGCAAGTGCTCCGAGACCAAACTGGTTGGTGAGGAGGGCAAAGACGGTATCGAAGCGGCCCATGGTACGGAAGTTGGCTCCACCCTCACCCCCAAAGACGTCTACTTCTCCTTCATCGGAGTAGACGGGCTTGTGGTCGAAACCTTCATGGTCGGTAGCGTCGCTATGATCTCCTTGGCTGTGGTCCGGTATCTCCTTCTTCTCCGATATCATGTCGTTGGTGATGGTGTTGTGAGACATGTGTGAAAATCCCAATGGGTATCTTTTTTAGTTGGGTAAGAGAACAAAGTGTTTTGGTCTAAACCGTGATTTTTTGTTGTTGGTTGTCGGTATATTGAGAGCCTTTACTGGTCTCCTGGACCGACCGAGGTGTAAAGGGGTTGATGGTGAAATCTTATTTAGCGAGATCAATGTAATGTATGTATGTTCCAAGAAGGTTGTTTCACTGACGCATCTGAGAGCGAAGATGAGTGAGAGGATAAGAATAACTAAAAGTGAGGCAGTGAGACCCGAGGTAATGTATAGTCCAAGAGATGTAGGGCGATGAATATCGAGCGCCATGTTGGAGTTCAAGGATATTCTCTGCTGACACGAGTAACGAGTTTCAAAATCTCTCCACGGTGATATCATAGCGCTCCAAATGCTCCAAAAGAACAACCTCCGAATCTTCCCGAATAACTGGAATAATCAAGAGGCCAGCACATCCCTTACGAATGCGGGAAAATGGAATGTTTGACGTTAATGTTCCGGCATTTAATCATGAGACATTCGACAGGAAAAGGGCCATCGCTTGCGAACTCAAACCCAGACCATCCGCGAGAGAGAGAGAGAAAGAGAGAGAGTGACTTTTGCTGACCCATAGAGACCCTTGGATAGGGTCTTGCGGGAATTACTTCTGATAGACCCTGGATCGTTGACACCTTCGGAGAACCGACCGACGCGAGGGTTGTTGATAGTCCACTTCGGGAAGTCGTCCATACGGTGATGCGCATTAACAGGGCTGGCGGCTTCGCAGAGACATGGATGATTCCATGAAACCGAGATGGAAAACAATTCACTCATGGCCTGTGCTTCTTACGTAGTAATCATCGAAGAATATCCTAGAAACAAAAGGCCCGCGGCAAGTAAGGAGCTGTTCCGAGAGAACGATGTTGGTCACAGCACAAAGCTTGGTCAAAGCTTGTTGCAAGCTTTGACATGACATGGAACTCTTGGCTACCTATTCGAGACTCTCTTTGGGCCTCCCGCTCTTTCCAAGACTCTTGGTGTGCAGGGCGTTTGTGGGGAGATTCTTGGCTCCACGATCGTGAGGTGAGAGGGGGGGCCACGAGTGGGGGTCGGTCCCGTTTCCCCCGGGGGCCCTCCTATTCCAAGAAACACGGTCCCTTCGAAATCCGAGACGAGAAGGACCACGGTGAGACAGACCTGACAAGGCGAGCTCGGTGGGATGATAGGTGTACTACGTAGTACATGGAGCTACTGAGCAGACCGAGTCTTGGCATTTCCATACAACGTAGTACTGTGGTGAGATGCCACTTGGCGTGGTTCCCATAAATAGAGTGAGTGGGTGGTTGATCAAGGCTTCTATGAGATATTACTGGTTCGTGACGAGACTGACCGTCTTTTTGGTCGCTCTTGGCACTCAATGGTCGTTCTTGGCACTCGATGGTCATATGCTTGGCATTTAATTTGGACCATTAAAGTCACCCGAGTTCTCACCGAAATATCTTGGCATTTCTTGGTTCTTGCACGCTATTCGCGGAGTAACCGTGAGGCCCAGGATATATCCTAGCGGTTAACTCTTGGCGCTGGATAAACGGCAACTGTTCACACCACCAAACTCTCCCGATCTCGAGGATAAGTCGCACGACCCAGGGGGTAAAATTGATTGCTATGGGACAGCAAGCCTTGTGTTTCCAAGAAGAAGGGGGGAAGTATCAGAAGAATGGCAGCCTTTCAAGCCCCGGCCTGTGTGACCCGAGGTGCCTAAATTCATCAAACAACTCAATAATTAGCCAACGCAATAACCAACACAACGGGCACAACGGCACTCCCTTTTCAATCCTCTCTCAATTTCTTGCGCCCGCAAATACGCGCGTACCCCGTTCTCGTCACGAAATCGACCGCCCATCCTCTCCGCTGCTGGGCTTCCCACAGACGGGTTGGGTCGATGGCTGCTCCCAGATACGATGGAGCGAGTCTACTACGTACACCCACCAGACCTGGGCCTAGGCTGTATTACCTCCTGATCTCTTCATGCCCGCTTTCCGACGACTTAACGTAAGATTCCTGAAGCTTTGCAGCTGGTTTGCTCTCATCATCTGGTCGCGTTCCTCTTTCTCTCAATCAACACATCCCACCACCTGCCACATCAAGTTGGCTTCTCTCTCGACGCACCGCGACTCCTCCTTCACGTCGACCTCAGCACCTGTTAGCCATGTCCTCGGAACTTCTTTCGCATGCATCCCGCCCACAGCCGTGTTATTTCCATTAAATTGCTCAGAGGCCTCCCCCCACCGCCCCTTCGAGCCCTTGACCAAGCGCCATCTTCAGCTGGTAACTCTCGGCATGCCCGCCAAGTCGTGTCCCTTCCCTTATCGTCGGTCTCGTCCTCAGTCTCATCCTGATCGACCCGTATTCTATGCTTGTATCCTCCTCACCCCTTTTGCTCATTTCCCTTACAAAAGTAACATCCAGCTTGTGCCAGTGTTGCACCTCGATCCAGACTTTCGAGTCGCACTAACAAGTCCGTTCGTTGCCTTCAAGTCAACGGCGATGGCCATATGTTCCTTCGTCCTCGGCGCTTCTAATGACGAACTTGATTATCGTTCTGTGACATTCTTGACCTACAGCCGGCCGGCTTGACAAGTATCGATCAGCCTTCCCTCGGTTGTTAGGCGGCAGGGCTCATCGGATCGCAGTAGGTGATGTATCAGGTCCGTTCCATCGAATCTCACTGCCTGCCAAGCCCAAGGAATGCACTCTAGTCTTCTTCTCATATCCTTAATTTGCCAAGGACTTGAGCAAAGTGATGAAGTACATTTGTCATGACCGTTAGCCCATGACAGTAGTTAGCCCATGACAGTAGCAATTTTGATTCTTTGTTCCTCTCATAAGCTAGTTCTGTCATTATTTTCCAAGATCATGTCTGTAAACCTAGCTCTTGGGGCTAGTCCCTCATTCAGCCCTTACCAAGATCCAACATGATATCACATTCTTGGTCCACGACCCCCACTCTTTATCATGCGCAGTCATCAGCTTCGACATTATGTTGATTTGTAGCAAGAGAACAAACTTCAACAGCATCTAATAGGTAATTATTAAGTGTATTTCGACCCTGTCTTCCTGTCTAATATATCCCTATTTCGAGAAACACTGGCCTTTCTTCATCCTGCTCCCTCATATTCCACCCGTTCATCGTCTAAACTGGGCAGATGCCTAGGATCTCAAGGTGAATCTAGGGTAGCTCCGCCTACGCAGGCCACGAACTCAAGAAACCCAATCTTCCCAGCTGGCCTCTAAGTACTTCCACTCCCATAACTCAAGGCATAAGCTACTCATCAAATCCGTTGTCGCAATTAAACACGCTTTCTGCTAGGGATAACATTGGTGTCGATCATCTCCCAATCGTCCGTCCCAGCCCCCTCTCGAAACCGATCACGCAAATTTCCATCTTCCACAATCACCCATTTACTGTCGGTAGCTACCTACGTGAACTTTCATCTGGCCTTCCACCAAGGCAACAGCGTAGTAAGGAGAGATAAGGGGAGATAAGGAGAGCATGTCTTATCCGGGTTTGAGGCGCGCGCGGATCGGAGCGGGGCCCGCGCTGTAGTGTGCCCCTCCTCCGGCTCGGGCAGTTCCATGGCCTCGGGCGGCGGCAGCGGCAGCAGCTAACGGCTGAGAGGTCCGGGCAGCTACTGTACACACGCGGTTACGCGGCCTCCGGGAAGATGCCCCAGTGAAGCCTTCTGTCGCCGAGCCTGGCTCGGTGCGGGTTCGCCCGTGCGCACCCTGCGTGGCGCATATGCAGAAGGGGGGGTCGGGGCGTTGTGCTGGGACGCCAAGGGTATGCAGCAGGTTCGGCTCAACCGCAACGGTAGTTGTAGGGAGCTATGTAACCGACGTTGGCAAGAACAACTACTCAAAGAAATGTATAAGGCATTGGAAGATGGGCGAGACGATGCTCAGACCAGTCATACCAAGTTCCTGCAGACTAACGGCATAAAGAGCGCATGAACATCCCCCTGAGAAGGTGGGACCGCCTCCTGACGGCCAGCCTCGCTCCGTATATCCCGGCAACCCCCCCTTTGCAGGACAATCTAATTGTTTCCCTCCCTGGATTCTTCTCCCCCTTCCTTACCCTCCTTCATTTCGATGATCTTCTGAGTAAGCGTCTCAGTCTTGTGGAACCTCCAGGGCTTGATCTTGCGCTCAAACAGTTCATCAAGCTCGGCAGTAGAGCGTCTGCACAGAAAGTAAGTAACTTTTCCAAAGAAGAGCCAAGTATAGAGCGTACCCAGCAGTTTCGGGCATTAAGAACCACATTGCCACGACGAAAGGCATGCCGATACCGGTGAAGAACCAGCAGGTCTTGAGACCCCAGTTCCACTGGTTTGCGTTTATCATGTAGGGAACCAAAACGCTCAGAACAATGCCAAGGGGACCAATGACACCAATCGCAAAACCTCCAGTGTATGTTCGGAGCCTCAGTGAGGAAGTCTCGCTCAGGTAGGCGTATCCGCTGGCACTGTTGGCAATGAGGCCAATATCTATCGACAGGTATTAGAAATGCCCGTCAACATAGGCAGCGTCGTAACTTACTCCAAAAGACGGCAAATACAACGAGGAAAATATCAGAGGTACTGCTTCTGGGCACTACGCTGAGGATGCCAACACCAACATTACAAACCATGCAAAGTGTCGTTCCGGAGCAGACTATCCATCGACGACCGGTAATATCAGCTAGGTAGATGATGACAAAACTTGCTGCAATATTGACGCCGCTGGTAATGCAAGTGACCTTGAACGGGTCTTGAATTCCGGCCTGTTGGAAGAAGTATGTGCCGTATGTGAAGAAGACTTGGAGACCGATGAATTGCTGGGACAAAGGAGCCCAGAAAGAGATGATGGTCCGGAGTCTATCAGTTCCTCGGAACACCTCCCACCATTTTGCAACCTCGCCGGTTTGTGTGACAGCGCGTTCGTGCTCGATGTTGATTTCTAGGAGGTGGTACTGGCGATTGATATCGAAGTCTTTAATACCGCCATAGATGATGCCGAGACTCTTCTTCCCCTGCTCAGTCTTGTTGACGCTGGCATACCAAGACGGAGACTCAGGGATGACGATGAAGATGATGAGCATCAGTCCGATTTGTGCCCATTGTGTGTAGACAGGAGTCAACCAGTTGGTTGAGTCATTCGTCGACATGGACTGCAACGCCACGGGGGCAAAGAACTGACCGGTAACCCACCACAAACTATAACACATCAGGAAGGTTCCTCTTGCTCGGATAGGAGCCACCTCGCCGACGTAAACCGGAATGGTTGCCTGCAGGCAGCCCACGCCCATGCTGCCCAAGATCTTGCCAACCAGCCAGACTTTCCAGTTACGAGACACGCACTCGACAGTGACGCTGAGGGCGAGAATGAGCCACAGCGTGTACATGGCGGCCTTTCGACCAAATTTGTTGGACACGAAAGGGATCGCCATCTGACCGACGAACTGGCCAACACCTGCGACAGAACCCCAGGTGCTCATGACGGAAGACGCGAGAACCTTCTCACCGGCGTCGTTGGTTTGGGTTCCGAATTGTTTAGCGAAGCCAGGGTTGGCGATGATATTCCCAGCCAAGCTGTCGGGTGAGTGACAAGAAAAGGTCAGCCTGTGCACCTGATTGTGTTCAAGTCAAGGAAATCTACATACCCGATCTGGTATCCTTCAGCGGCGGCGCTGATGGCGGCGACAAAGCAGATGAGGGAGGCCATCTTGAACTTTTTGATGGTTTCCCAGATGGACAGGTGCTCGTACCCAGTGAGGCCTTGACCTTGGGCTGAGGCGGTAGAGGTGAGTTCCTCGAAGTTTGGGGCCGTCTTGGTCGTATTCTGGGCCTCCTCAACCGCTTGGGCCGTGGCCGCGGCTTCTTCATGTTTGGCACTGTCCATGGTAGAAGCGTGCTGCGTCTCAACGATATAGGGGGAAGATAGAAGTCAAATTGTGCTATGTGTGTTTTGAGGTGAGTGGTTGTTAGGAGTGGGCAAGAAGGAGGCCGTGGTCTTATACCTCTGTCTGGTGCCATGAGTGGTGGTGAAGGTTCTTGATTTGCGGGGGTTTGGTCTTCCCCGGATTGTCCATGCCCTATGTTTGGAGACTAGGAATCCGGGGGCGGAGTGTTAGTCCAGGTCTTGGAGAATCGCCCCGATGGTGTCCCTTGCCGAACTGGGCAACTCTAAGCTTCTGTCAGGCGATGATACTTCCTCGGAGAACCCTACACAGTCTATCCCTAATTAATCAGGCCCGGGGGACTGGGTAGTCACACATTTACCTGCTCGCGACATTGCAACACCGAGTCAAGGACGTTGCATGGGGGATCTCCCCCTCAGCTGAGCTTCTCTGGGGAAGTCTCGGTTCTCGGCTTACTACCCCAGAACTCGGCCAGCCATGGTTAAGGTTGAGGAGAAGGCTCGCTAGCTCCTGACCCGAGCTTGAGCGTGGAGTGGTTGGGGCTGCCAAATGTGCGCCCCCTGGTAGGCCAAGGACAGGATAGATACGACAGAACCAATGGGGATGGGTGAATTGACGTCTGCCATCCTTCAGGGAAATGGTAATAACAGAAGAGGATAAGATGAGCGCCCACAGGCAGTCGAGGGGTCCGCAGGAGTGGTTCTTCGAGTGCATGACCGGGCAGGCTATCCCTAGTCTATTGTTACACATGAGCTTGTCAGCTAGCTTGTTTAGTCACAAGATTGACGCGCGGTGGTTAGCTGCGGGAAGCCTGGGCCGTATTCAACGACGGGGGAGGACCTCCGCCCTATTTACGGATTCGTTCCGAAAAATCTAGCCACATACTTACTTGCCCCATGGACCGAGCTCTGAGTCCACATGTACTGAGTCCGCGGGTACAGAGTTCACGAGGTATGCCTGAGATAGGAAATTCCTACCACATGGCTTTGGGGGTTGACCTTTCTCAGAGCAAGATACTTGGAGGCTTAAACTTACCCGATGGAGGTCGGTAGCATACAAGACACGTTGTTAACAATAAGATAAAGTTGGTGTTACTTGGGAAGTGTGTCTCATTATCGAGATTCATACGGCTCTTGCTTCAGGACCTTCCCCACCACCTCGTTTCTTTGTTCCCCTGTTCAACACTTCCAACATGACAGAGCAGACTCAACTTCGTCAAGTCAAGAGCAAGCCGCGGGTGTTTGTTACCTCTGATATTGCCAATGAGCCGGATGATGCCCAATCACTCGTCCGTTATCTGCTCTACTGCAATGAATTCGACACAAGAGGCATCGTTGCTTGCACATCTACCCACATGAAGAGACGCGTATGTCCTGAGGACATGGTCGCTATCATCAATGCATATGGAAAAGTCGTACAATCTCTCAACGCCCATGCACATCCCTCAAACCAGTATCCAAGCGCCGAAAGCTTGCTCAAGCTTGTGACCACCGGGCCAGCACTGTACGGTGCAGAAGCCCTGGAGCCAGGTGTACCGCCGAGCGATGGTGCGAAACTTCTGATCAAATCTCTCGAGGAGTCGACAGATCCCCTTTGGGTCATCTGCTGGGGTGGTTCCAATGTCTTAGCTCAAGCCCTCCACTCGATTCGACAGACACGATCTGAAGCCAGAAGCATCGCTCTCAGATCTAGACTGCGAGTCTATACCATTTCCGACCAGGATGATACTGGCCTGTGGATCAGAACAACCTTTCCAGACATATTCTACATTTGTTCCCTTCATGGTTGGAACCAGTACCTTCTGGCTGCTTGGACGGGTATCTCTGGGCAGATCGATGGCGAACGCGCAGCCGATCCTACCAAATTTACCAAGGAGTGGATTAAGGAGAATATCCAAATCGGGCCCCTCGGCAGTGTCTATCCTGATACAATGTTCCTTACCGAGGGTGACACTGCTACCTTTCTGTATTTGATTCAAAATGGTCTCGGCCACCCCGAACATCCAGAATGGGGCAGCTGGGGAGGGCGCTATCTCCCTGTTGACCTTCGTCTCGCAGCGAGACACTACTCAGACGCTGTTGACCGCGTCATTGGAGCCGATGGGAAGCCATATACGACCAATTACGCCACTGTCTGGCGCTGGCGAGACGCGTACCAGAACGATTTCGCGGCACGCATGCAATGGACATTGTCCAGCGATATCACCACCGCAAACCATGCACCAGTCGTCATCGTCAACGACAGTTCTGGCCCCGAGCCACTTATGGTAGAAGTTGAGGTTGGAAAGACACTCCATCTCGATTGCTCAAAGAGCTACGATCCCGACGGTGACGAGCTCACCTTCAAGTGGTTCCAATACAGGGAAGTCACGGTCAGCACGATGGCGTTGATCGACCCGCAGGTTCCCGACATTGCTATTGAGAATCTGGATCCAGAGTGCCCAGGAAGAAGGGTCAAGTTGGAGATGCCGGCTGCTGACAAGTGTGCTGTTGACTTTGTCCCGGGAAAGGCGCGGGAAAGGGGTGAAGAAATTCATTTTGTGCTCGAGGTCAAGGACAATGGCTCACCGAGTCTGACGACGTACAAGCGAGTTGTGGTGCAAATTGTCAACCCGCGGATGGAGGGCGGTAGAGACGAAGCAACTGCAACGACGGTCGAGTGGATGCAGCTTATGAAGTTACTGTAACTACGTTAGTCGCTGGACTTGACGTGGATTAAATGATCATGGTGCGAATTGAATAGAAGAGGGGTGACGTCTACTGTTTGAATTCGATTCCCGCACATTGTTTTGGATGTGTAATTGTTCATGTCAATCACGTCCCCAAAAGGGGCTATCGAACACAGTATCAAAGGACACGGCGGTTAACATATGACGGCATTAAAACCCTATAATATATGCAAAGACCCCTATATCTGCGTGATTTAATAGTTAAAGGTGTGATCGAAGAATGGGGCGTTAAGAGATTCACGATATGGACGTAAACTGCCTGCAGCCGCCCGTAGGCAGCAGGAAGGCTAAAAAAGAGGCCATTGTGTTAGCATTGGGACATGATGCTATGATGTGTTGGAAACGCGTTCTTTGTTATAGTTGAAGCCGGGATAACCGAGCCAGAAGATCGATGTGGACGTAAAGGTCGCCTTTCCAATCTCGCATACTGGTTGCGGGGATTTATTTGAAAACATGTACAAAAGCTACCGAGGGGTCCATCTCGGTGTGATGAAGTCTTGGAACTCGTGCATAGGGCGCGAAAAAGGTTGCTGCGGTTAATTGAGTCAAGATATGTATATACATAAAGTAAGCTATACCAACATGCCAGTATCTGTTTCTCATCCATATCCGGCTAACCACTCTGTTCAAGGCTATAGGGTCGACAACTTGCAATCATGGTTCTCGCAGGAACCAAGAATGGGATTGGAAAGCCATCATAGTCAGGCTTCTGGCTGGGCATGGTGATGAGCTTGTGATGGCTCGTCTCGTCACCATTGAGAGTGCGAATCTTCAGCAAGTTGCCCTGCTCGTCAGTGTCCATCTCCTCGGCCATGAGGATGCCAGAGAAACATGACGTTGAACTCGTGCTCTTGAATGTGGCTTGGTAACCATACCCGAGTAAGAGATACGTCCCATCGACTTGTCGAATAATCATGCCCGCCGCTTCAACTGGCTTACCAAAAACAAAAGCTCGCTCGACTGTGATTTCGAATTCACCAAGAACCTTGACCCAAGACTGCTTTGAGTCATCCGACTCACCGGCATTGTCAAAGTAGAAGCCAAACAGATCATCAGGTCTGTTCGCCTGTGCGTCCAGAATGAACTTCCGAGCCTTGGAAAGCAGACCGTAGTGGAGCGGTAGGTGACATTCTTCTAGCGGCAAAGAGTCGATTCCGAATGGGGAGCAGCCAATGGCGAGGTATTCTGCGAGTGCCGGCCAGATTCTCCTCACTCCGTATCCATCTCGTCGCTGTTCGGGAATGAAGAGAGGCATGTGTTTATGAGCAAAACACTTTGCCACACTCTCGTACCGCTGCAAGTAGATATCTGGGGCATAGAACTGTATGTCGGGGGCATTATGGACGTAGATGTCTAGGCTGTGGCCGACAGGACCACCGGACGGAAACTGTCCCGGTCGTTCGCCCTCTGGTACGCCCGCCGGGATTTCTCCAAAGTCGACCCAAGATGAGTCTTCGGAGCAAAGTGCGACATTCACGTACAGAGGAATATCGTACTCGGCCCGGCCGGCGGCGGCAACAGTGTGGACAAAGCGAGAGAAGGCATCGGCCATAAAGATGTCGTCTCTCCACTCGCCATCACCGAAGGCTTCGGTCCAGCTCAGGGGTTCGGAGGCTGTGTTCAGGTGCTGAAAATCTGGAAACTTGGCGCGGAAATAGGGGTGAAGGTCATCCCATGAGCTTTGTAGGTGCTTCAAGAGCCGCATGGGCGCCTCTCCACGGATCAACTTTTCGGCCGTTGTAGAACGATCTCTCGCGTCCCACATGATCCCTATCTCGTTCTCAACCTGCACCATGATGACGGTATTGTCGACGCCGTCGAATTCCTTCAAGTGTCTCATCAATTGGGCAAAGGCCTTCGCGTCGGCCTGTTGAGCCTCGACGCCGTATGGCTGGATTGCTTCCGTAACTTTCAGTTCACCTGCGGCATCGCGAATGCAGATTCTCGGGAAACGCTCAGGATCGCAGCGCACCCACTGAGGGGCGTACGAGCTCAGCGCGTTCTTGTACATGCCAAACCATAGTAGGACGAGACGAAATCCATGCTTGCGTGCGTCAAGGATGATCTGATCCAACTCTGTAAAGTTGAACTCGCCCTCTGTTGGCTCGATCAACTCCCAAGTCACAGGGCCAAGGAGTGTGTTGATGTTCCTGGCCTTCATCGATGGCCAGATCTCGGAGGCGTATTGTGCATTGCTGAAGGTTGAGTTGTGAAGCTCACCGGCAAGCATAAGGAAAGGCTCACCATCGACAATGAGTTGACTCGACCTTACAGTCTTCCGGAGATGGGGAAGTGGCTTTTGAGGTGCCATTGTGTAAAGACCAAGAATGAGGTGTGTTGAGTAGCGTAGATGGAAGGGGATCAAGCTTGAGCCTGGAAAGACCAAAAAGAATTAGGTAGATTTGCTGGGCTGTTCTTTCTGATATACTTTGACATTTCCTGTGATCAGAAGTAGATGGAGCTTGATCAGCTTGATGTCTGGACTTATGAGCCCCGGGGTGAATTGACCCGAGAAGACCACACGGAGGAATCGAGCACCTCATGCCATAGACATACCCGTTCTGGCAAGGCTAAGCGGTGCGACGTTGGGTTCAATGTTTTTGCATCCAAGTCCAGGAGTCCTCGGCGTAAACCGAGGTAATGGATACTGCAAAGGTTAGTAAATGCCCGAGATCACTAGCTTAGAATATCCAACAGCAACTTCGGCGTTGGTCCTCCGTTGGTTCCACTTCGGAGTATCCTTGAGCGAAGCCACTACATCTTCATGTCGAGTTAGCTATTTTACGCTTCCTGAAAAGTGGGATATTCGGACTTTAGCAGAATTCACCGCCGTCAGGTCAGCAGCACCCCCGCATGCTAGGATTTGCGGAGCAAGCAAGGGATCTCCGCTTCAGGGAGGGGAGAAGGGGAGGATGGTCAGAATTTGCCTTGGCATCGTCGTCTGACGATGGCCTTGGAGTCTAAAAGACATTCCACCATGGGAGTTTACAGTGAAATAATCCCAAGTGCCAGGTAAGAACGAGTCGGGCCCAAATGAGGGGAATTAAGATCATCAGTCGTGTTAGCTACAGCTCCGTCTCTAGTCTATCACCTCTCATTATTCCCTCCTTCGTCTGGCATTGTTCCTTGCCGCCACCTGGTAAAATATTTCCTCCACGGGTGCTCCTCCACAAAACCAAGCATGTCTCTTATCTTCTTATTGCTCATCGGTGCTTCGTAGGTATCCAACTCTCTTGTGATGGGTGTTTCAGGGTAAAGGCGACGTAGAAACTCGATCGTAGGAGTCGTGTTTGTGATAGAGTCATTGGTAGCATTAAAGACCTGCCATCCCAGGCCGTCAACCTCTAAGCCACGCTGCACCATCTGACCCAAGTCTCGAGCATCTGTATAAGACCACCCATGCACAGCCCATGAAGGTGCATTGTAGACGTAGTCTTCCAAGAGATGGTCGTATTCATGGGGTTGAATCACAGCACCGATCCGCAAACAGTAAATATCGACTCCGAATCGAAGTGCAAGAGACTTTGCTACTGTCTCTCCCACCAGTTTCGACAGTGCATATGGATCCGTAGGAGTCGGATTCAACGATTCGTCGATGGGAAACGATGGAAAGTGCCGGACCCCTTGGGCATATGTTACACCGTAAACGGTGACACTGCTAGCCAGTATAATCTTGCGGACTCCGAGCTTACAGGCGGCTTCGATGATGTTGTGAAACCCGAGGACATTGGCCCGAAAGATTTCGCTGTCGGGGGCTAAGAGTGGTCTGGGATAGCCGGCCAGGTGAATAACTGCATCTGGGGGAGAGGGAGGTCCAGCATCAAGAGGTTCTTTGAGCTTGAAGTTGCTGCTCAATGCGCTGAACACCTGGCCCGCGTCGGATACATCGCATTTGATGGTGTGAACGGCTTCATTGTCGAGGGGCTTCTGATCAAGGTTGAGGACCTGATGGCCGTGGCTTAGAAGGGACTGTATCACCCAGCGCCCGACGACGCCAGAGCCACCAGTGACAATGACTCGTTTTCCCATTTGAATGCTGGTGAGTCGGGGAGTTGACAAGAGTACCTAGTGAAGGATGGAGAGGGGTTGAAGCTCAATATTACGTCTTTGGTTGGCATCTTTAAGAGCCCTCGGCGGGATGTTATGTCTTAGTGGTTGATTTTACGGATTACTCGTCTCACAGCCATCATGATACCTCTCCTCACGAGGTTGATCCGTCTCGGGTACCGATTGCCGAGTTGAAGGGAGGTCAACGCGGGGCGTCTCGGTGCAACAAAGAGCGAGCTGCATGCAGTTGGAGAACCAACACCCATCTTGACCAGTAAGGAGGCATTCAATACAATCACATAAATATTTTTCTAGGCGGTTAAACGGATAAAATTCTTGCTGCATACCTAGTTCGCTCACGCGCATCTTCACGACACATCAAATGCCGAATGGGGCCTGATCACGCGGACGTTACATCTCTCGGCGTGCACCACGCCGAAGTCCGGCAGTTCCAATGGAGGAGTCTTCTCTCGGCAGAGAAGTTTCCTTCAAGTTTCCAACTTCAAATCATTCTTTTCTGTTTTTAGTCCATTTTCTAGTTACGAGGGTCTGTGATCGATCCCGACAGTTCATCTAGAAACAACAACCATCTAGCCTCGTTGCAACTTGCCCGCCGTCATGTCACGACAATACCTCAACTTCCCCAGTCTCCCAGACGATGCGGAGAAGGACGGAAAACTGCGATTGAACCGACACTCCAGCTACATTACGAACGATCATGACTTTCCTGCTGCCAAAGTAAGTAATTGATCTATCCGTGGTCTTCGCCAGGGCTGAACACGCTATGAGACCATGTTGTACGCCGCCGGAGTCCCGGACGAGCATACCATGCAAAACAGTCCGCAGGTTGGAATTGCTTCAGTGTGGTGGGAGGGAAATCCGTGCAAGTAAGTCATTAGACACTTTCTTCTTTAAAACTGGAACTGACTTGCTTAATAGCATGCATTGTAAGCTCTACCGTGTCTAGTGAGTCGACCTGAGAATTACTGACCTGGCTTGCCAAGTGCTCGAGATCGGCAAGGTGGCCAAAGAAGCCGTTATGAAGGAGGGCTTTCTTGCCTGGCAGTACAACACGATCGGTGTATCAGATGGTATCACCATGGGCCACAACGGTGAGTATGTGAGGCACCAATAAAGCATATAGCTGACAGTTCCAGGAATGCGATTTTCACTACAGTCCCGTGAAATTATCGCCGACAGCATCGAAACAGTCACCTGCGCCCAGAGCCACGACGCCTGCATCGCTATTCCCGGCTGCGACAAGAACATGCCGGGCTGCGTCATGGGTATTGCGAGGCACAACCGTCCCTCTGTGATAATATACGGCGGAACTCAGCGTGGAGGCTTCAGTAAGCTTCTGCAACGGCCGATCGACATTAACACTTCATCCGAAGTCCGAGGTGCATACATACTGGGTAGGATGAACGAGTGGGCCAAGAGATCTGACTACACGCCCGAAGAGTTAATGTGTGATGTTGAGAAGAACGCGGTACCTGGACCGGGAGCCTGCGGTGGAATGTACACTGCCAACAGCCTTGCAGTCGTCATTGAAGTCCTGGGCCTTTCTATCCCGGGATCATCATCGTCACCAGCCAAATCTCCAACCAAGATGAGGGAATGCAGCTCCATGGGTAAGGTTATCCGGAATTGTCTTGAGAAGAACATCAGGCCTAGCGATCTCTTGACGAGAAAGGCTTTTGAGAATGCTCTCACGATAATGATGTGTCTTGGAGGATCCACCAACTCAGTCCTACACACAATAGCTATGGCCAAGACAGCGAATGTCGACCTCACGCTAGACGACTTTCAGCGTGCTTCCAATAAGACACCTTACATCGCCAACATGCAGCCAAGTGGACGCTACAACATGGAGGATCTATACAATGTCGGAGGAATCCCGTCTGTGGTCAAACTGTTGATCGCAGGAGGGCTACTCTACGGGGACACATTAACAGTGACAGGCCAGACATTGGCAGAAAACGTGGAATCCTGGCCGTCACTTCCTCAAGGACAGGAAATTATTCGATCTCTGGATTCTCCGATCAAGCCAACAGGCCACATCGAGATCTTGCGAGGCAACATTGCCCCCGGAGGAGCGGTTGCCAAGATCACGGGAAAACAGGGACTTCAGTTCACTGGCAAGGCCCGAGTATTTGACGGGGAGCAAGCTCTGTGTACCGCATTGGACAAAGGACAGGTACCTCGCGATGAGAATATCGTCTTGGTCGTGCGGTATGAAGGTCCCAAAGGTGGGCCTGGTATGCCAGAGCAACTAAGGGCCTCAGGATCATTGATCGGCGGGAACTTTAAGAACGTTGCCCTCATCACTGACGGGAGATACTCTGGTGCTAGCCATGGATTCATAGTAGGACATATTGTTCCTGAAGCAGCTGAGAGAGGACCTATTGCCATTGTCGAGGATGACGATGTGATTTGCATTGATGCAGTATCTCATCGCATCGATATGCCACATGTTACGGAAGAGGAAATTAAGAGGCGTCTAAGCTGCCTGAAGCCGTTTGAGATGCCTGTTACGAGGGGTGCCCTTGCGAAATACGCACACCTGGTGAAGGACGCTTCTAGAGGAGCAGTGACAGATATCTTCTGAGCAACGGGATGGGTCGCCAGGTGTTGATGGTTAGCATATATATCGATTCCGCTGAGCTATAGATCAAAATTGTTCTCGATGTAGTTAGGCCCGACTCTCTAATTCCTACTATACCCCGTCCCATTGATCGACGAACTCCTCCGGGGGTTCCACTACAGTTTCAAGGACATCCCTCAGAAACTCCTTATCGTCCATGTCCGCATACGTCGAGAATGAGGCCTCAATACACCGCCTTATGGGGGATCCAGGCCGAGGCACCCAGGGTGAGGAGTGCCATATCAACCGTCAACTCCACGCCGATGGTTCTCTTCCACTACAGGTCTTGAGACAGGATAGCACCTTTGTGACGACGTACGAGGGCGTTCTCGTTAGTCCACAGTTCGACCCGTAACAGTGACCTAGGAAGAACCACTGCGATTGGCGAACAGGCTTAGGCTATGATCCTGACGTTATTGGGTTTCTGCTTGATAAGGCTTGAATCTATCTCATTCACTTCTTTCTTTATCTTCGATCGGCCCGAGTGTCGTTGCAATGGCACGTCATAATGCGGAGACACCTGCATATCCAGCTCCGAACCGGACCGGGGGCAATTAACCCGAGCCGGCAACAACTCGGTTGGAACTCCGAGCTTCTTTTCGATCCTACCCTCCATTTCAAGCTGCATTTCTATATCGCTCAACAAGCTGAATTGTATTTAAATACCATATTGGACATTATTCATCATGGGCAAGATTGCTTTAATCGAGTACTTTCGCGTCCCTCCTCGCTGGCTATTTGTCAAGATCACCGACGATGCCGGCAATGTGGGGTGGGGTGAGGCTTCACTTGAGGGGCACACGCAGGCTGTTGAGGGGTGCTTGGATGCTTGGATTTCCCAGTATACGGGCATGGAGGCCGAGTAAGCTGCCTAGAAGCTCATTCTAAATTGTTGGACTGACAAATGCAGCGAGATTGAACAGATCTGGCAGAAATCTTGGCGAATGGGCTTCTACAGAGGAGGACCGGTGTTTATGAGCGCACTGGCCGGCATCGATATTGCGTTATGGGATCTTAAAGGCAAGCCACATCGACACTTTTAGAGATATACCTAGGTAACGAATACTAACACTTCTTAGCCCGCAAACTCAATCTTCCCATCTACCAGCTCCTGGGCGGCAAGGTGAGAGACAAGATCAAGGTCTACGCCTGGATCGGAGGAGATCGACCATCAGACATTGAAACCGCAGCGTTCGTTCACCCACTCCTCATATTGCGAAAAACACACTCAACTCGGGCAGATTATCTCGTCGTGCGCAAGGCTTCACAGCCGTCAAGATGAACGGTACAGAAGATCTCGGCTGGCTGGACTCACCGTCCGCCCTCGACGCCTGCGTTGAAAGGGTCAAGACTGTCAAGGCGCTAGGGATGGACGCTGGCGTTGACTTTCATGGTCGTGTGCATAAACCCATGGCGCGACAGCTGGCAGCACTCTTGGCACCCCATCGGCCAATGTTCATCGAAGAACCTCTTCTATCTGAGCATATCGAGGGGATCAAGGCGTTTTCGCAAACCGTCACCTGTCCCATTGCGCTTGGAGAACGACTCCATAGTCGCTGGGATGTAAAACCCTTCCTCGAGGCGGCATGTGTGGATATTCTACAGCCCGACATCTGCCATGTGGGAGGTATCTCAGAGTTGCGACGAATCGCAGCCATGGCCGAGACTTATGATGTCGCGATCGCGCCTCATTGTCCTCTTGGGCCGATTGCCCTGGCAGCCAACATCCAGGTCGATGCTACGACACCCAACTTTGCGATTCAAGAGATGAGTCTTGGGATCCATTACAACACGGGAGGGCATGACTTGTTGTCGTACATCAAGAACCCCGAGATCTGGGATATTGAGAATGGATACATTGACTTGATGAAGGGGCCTGGTTTGGGTATTGAGGTTGATGAAGAAAAGATTCGAGAACTTGGTAAGAACGCGGAACCATGGGTGAGCCCGGGGTTCGTTGGACCGGGAGGTGAATGGAGGGAATGGTAAGTTTGAGCACAGGCCTTTTGGTCAAATTACTCGGTCACTGTGGCAATTGGGGGAGATTAAAGCCTGGGAGCTGGAGAACACTGCAGTTGCATAGGTAGGTAGACATCCTGAGACTCGCATGGCTAAGGCTTAATTGTCGTCCGTCTTGCGCAGAGCTATTTCTAGATACATGCCATAGACCACCCATCATCTCCAACAAACAGCCATTCTTCCGAAAAGCGAATACCGAGGAACAACTCGATCCCCAGCTCATTGCCCCCAACACCCCCTCCACGAGTCAAGGATATGATCGCCGCTAACCCCAGACGCCAACCCCCGCTCCATTTCCCCACCCCCCGACACAAAACAGGCCCCTATACACATCCACCGCCGCCGACCCAAGCCTCGCAGGTGTCGTCGCCATAGACCGCGTCAACACAATAAAAAAGACTACGACCCAACAGGACAACACGACGAAAGGATAGTGCAATGAGCGAAAAA